>JAMZAV010002900.1:0-78091 GCA_024449915.1 Sweltsa coloradensis
GCGTTAATATAAACTTCGCAATAAAATAAAAAATACATTTTTTTCATGTAACATTTTAACAACTTTTATTTTCAAATTGTTTCTGATGGTGTGGAAATTTTATTTGTTCCCAATACAGGAAGAATAACTCTCAAAACAGGACCTGGTCAAAAAAAAACCCGGGGCGGTTAAAAATGTGAAAAATTAAACCGAAAAAAAAAAATAAAATTTTTTCCCAAACGTGGTGAAAAAATTTTTTTAAATTTCAAATTAAAGGGTTTTGAAAAACGGGAATAATTTTCCATCGTAAAAAATATTGTGACAAGAATGCATTGACGCTGTTGTTGATTTTTGCTCATATTATTGCATAAGGCTATTCGAAAAAATGATTGTGATGAGGGGAGGAAAAAAGGACGATTACAAAAAAAAATGCTTTAGCAGGTTCAAACCCCCACTTTTTTTCGTAGAGCCCAACTTTTCGGGCCAGAAAATTTATTTCCGTATGTGCCCCCTGCGGACAGAAAGAATACATTTATTGGTGAGCGAAGCAAAAGATTCAATTTTACTACACTGGAAAAAAAAAATCCGGTTTTTTTTTTTTGTATTTTTTCGACTGTTAACCCCGTTTTTTGGGAAAAAACCCGATTTTTCCAATTGCGATGAAATATTGTAAATTTGAGAGGGTTGATTAGCCTTTTGGAAATAGATGTTTTTTACCAAAGTAACTATTTTTTTCGGGGGGAAAAACTAGCGGGGTTTGTTACACAGATAATTTTCCCAAAACAGTGCCCCGAAATCGATGGGTTTTTAAATGGGGGTGGTTTTTTAGGACATGTATAGAGAGGATTATCAAAAAACAAAAAACACAATCTCAAAAAAAAAGGAGCACTTGTTTTTAAAAAAACAATCACCTAATTAGCCTGTTTTTTAAGCTTATGCTTTCCCCTGATTAAACGTGAGTTGAACCCCCATGAAATTTGAGTGACTTGCCCCTATATTTAAATAAAACCCCATGTCTTACTTAAGTCCCCCCTCTCGGGTTTTCGGCCCCCGGGAAATCAGCCGTGACTCAGTCTCGGACGTGGGAGTCCCGATTTTCTACCTTTTCTGACTTCTTGCCTTTTGATGGGCCCTAACCCACCCCCCCGATACCGGTTTTTCCCAATGCATGCAAATTAATTACTCTTCTTGTCAACAATTCCTTTTTAAAAAAAACACCATTGTACTTGCTCTGAAGACGACTTGTTCGTTCGTGGTCAGTTTGGGTAACCCCCCCAACCCCCAACTGGGTTTTACCCCTCCTCATTCCCCGGGGCTGATTAAAAGTCCAAATTAATTAGCATTAATTCCCAGTTCGAAACGCAAAGTCACCCACTATGTCCCACTTATTTCCCCAAGAAGGACGCGTGCGAGTCTATTGGGCTCATGTCACAATGCTTAGACCAGAAAATTCAAATACACCTGGTATTGCCCAAAAATAACAAAAAAAGTGACAAAAAACCCCATTTTCAGAAACCACACGAAACCCCATACACGCGGAAAATGGTCTTTGCAGCAACAAGAAGGGACTCCTTTCTTGTGACATCGTAATGCAATCACGTTTGGGAACAAGCAAAAAATCAATGAAATTATCCCCAATAAAAAGGGGTAAAAAACTCCCCCAAACATGACATGTCACCCCCCATAGAAGATTCGTCCCGAATTTTTTTAAAGATGTCTTCTGTGCATCACAAAACCCGGGAAGATCGACTGCCATCTGGATTAAAAATTTCCTCCGTAATATCAGTACCGTTCCAAATAATAAAACCTGTTTTTTAAGATCCCTCTCTTATTCTCTCTTGATGATTCTTCACTTCCTTGAAATCTTGATGTCCTCCTAAAACTTGCAATCTTCCCCCCTTCATCAAGAAGACGCGAAAACCCCACCCAAACCCTTTTGCTAAATAAAAAAAAAACCCAAAACCAAATCCAAAACTAAATACTACTTGTATACAATACAAATAAAACAAAAAAACAACCCAAATTGAAAAAAACGAATCTCACGCTCAAACGAAAACCAAAAGGGCCAAAAAACTCACCTTCCAGTAGTACAAGCCAGGAACCTAATAAAAAAGGTTTGACTCGAATGACAGAAAATTCATCCTAAACAACCCTTTAAATTTCCCTGCAAATTTGGGTTTTAAATAAATTTGATCTAAAACCCTTATAAATCTAACACAAGAAATTTTTAAAAAAAATTTAAAGTCATAAAAAAAAAACTTTAAAAAAAATCATTGCTTGTGCAAAAAATCAAAAAAACACATAAAAATTTAAGAATTCCTGTCTAAAAATTCCCCTGAATAAATTATTCGGAACCCTGGTAAATTTCCCCCAAAAACCTAACCCCTTTAAAACTTGATGTGTTTCCTCCGAAAATTTTTGACGAAAGCTTACCCAGACAGCTCCTGGAACCCCGCCGATGTTACTGCAGACAGGTACTCCCACACGTAATGGCTGAAACCCCCCATCTCACTGGACCCCGCACAATAAAATAAAGCCAGATCATAAAACATAAAAAAAAAACCTCGACGGGAAAATGTACAAATACAGTAAACCACGTTTTCATCAAAAAATAAAAAAACCCCCCAAAGTGTAAAATGCTGCGAATGTTACACCTGGACTGACATTGAGAAATCCCATCATAGCAACCTTGAACTTCAGAAATTTTTAAAAAACGACGCTTAGTGCTACAATAACACTTTTACCATTTCCCTAATCGATAAAAAAATGAAAAGGGGAAACAATTGTAACTGAATTAAATTATGAAAAACAAACAATACTATAAACGCTTATCCAAAAAATTTTTAAAAAAATATTAATTATAAATTTTAAAATGTAAATTCCCTTACAACGAAAAACTTTATTCCGAAAATATTAAAATTATTTTTTAAAAATAACTACCCAATTTATTTTAAATTTTGAAACAGAAAACATTTTGTTTTTAAATTTTCAACCCACAAAACCAAAACAAAAATTTTTAAAAATACACAATCAAGAAAAAATTTTTTTGGAAACAAAAAACTAAAATACATTTACTCAGTTCTGATTGTTTTAAACCAAAAAAAAAAAAATAATATATATTAAAAAATAATAATAATAATAATAAATTTCCCCAAAATGAAAATAAAACATAAATGAATTACATTTTTAAATTTACAACTTTTAATTACAAATGAAATAAGCCAGGGGCATAACTATCCACCTAAAAAATGGGACTGGGGAACACCCCCCTTTGGGTTTTCCTCCCCCCCTGAAGCCAAGGGGCAAATGGGGACAGCTTTTCCCCCCCTTTTAAACCCAATGCAAAATTGTAGACCCAATGCTACCACCCCTTTTTTGAATTTAAAAAAGAAAATGGAAACGTCAGTCCCAAACCATTTTCCCCATACTAGGGAAATGACCCCCCTTTGGGCGTTTCCCCTTAACCCAATGCTGGGTAGGACAAGGAGCCCACCACTCTCCACAATGGGGCCAAAAAACCACATCTGGTTCCTTCCTATCCTCACAAGACGTAGGCAATGTTGTACTTCCCGCCCTCCCTCACCACAAAGCGACACCACTTTCTTCAAACTTCTAAAGTACTCATGAACAGTAGAAAAAGCGGCAGTTCTACAAATTTCCCCCCCTAGCCGTGACACCCCCAAAGGATCCACTACCCTTTCCCCATGAGAGGCCCTTCACCCCCCTTTCAAACCCAGCAGTGACACCCCCCGGGGATCCACTACTTTTCCCCAAGCAGGGTTTTACCCCCTCTTCACCTAGAAGTGACCCCCACGGCATCTCCAATTTTCCCCGTGACGGCTTTAAACCCTCTTCACCTAGAAATGACCCCCACGGGGTCTCCAATTTCCCGTGAGCAGCTTCACTAACCCTTTTTCACCTAGAATTTCCCCCCCCACGGATCTCCAATATCCTCGTGACAGCTTTTACTACCCTCTTTTTACCCAGAAGTGCCCCCCCTACGGGATCTCCAATATCCTCGTGAGCGGCTTCACTAAACCCCTTCACCTAGAAGTGACACCCCCACGGGGGATCTCCAATATCCTCGTGATAGTTTTTACTACCCCCATTTTATCCATGGGGCACCCAAAAACATCCCCCATACCCTGTGAGTTTGTAATACCCTAGAACATCCCCCCTCCCAAACTCGAATTTAAAACCACAGAAATTACCTTGTCATTGCATTTGTTTTCCCCGAAAAAGTCCCCCTTTCCCCAACCACAGGAAAACAAAAACCCTTTGAAAATACCTGGTCATTGCTATTAGTGGTCACCGAAAGTCACTACCCCTTAAAACCTTTAGGACATAAAAAAAAACCTTTGAAATTAAACCCCCTTTTTTCAATTCAATTTTTTTTTATTTTTTTTTTTGGCACCTCAGTGCTACTTTCTTTCCACGACGGGGGGCTTCAACGGTGTAAAAAAGCACAGAAGATGGAAACGTGGGGGGGGAGCTAGGTGTTAAAGACAAGAAGGCCCTTTTTCCGATGAAACAAAAAAACAGGTACTCTCCGATGAGCCTCAAAGATTTCAGTTTGACACAGTCTCTCTTTTAAAAAAACCCAAATTCTACAATAAAAAAAACGTGACCTGATTTTTCCCAACTCGCTGATTTTTGGGGTTGAAAAACAAACCCCCCTTGGGTACAAATTGGTTTTTTATTTGTCAAACCACTTTCCCCTGACTCTGATCTCCACCCCGTTTTGGGTTGAAACCCAAAATTTTTTCTGCACAAACCCCCGCGGGGCTGTACTTTGCCCCCACTTTACTTTTTAAAGGGTGAACCTCCCTTTTTTAAAAAACGCCAATTTTTGTCCGTTTAACCCCTTTTTTTGGTGATAACATGCCATCCTTCCCCCCCCTTTTTTTTTTTTCGGAAAAACTACCTGAACAGGAAGCACAACCCCCGCACTCCTCGCCCCCTTTCCTTTTTTTAGCAGATCCATCCAAGGGCCCCCCCCCCCCCCCGCTTCCAAAAAATTCTCCGCAGTTCTAAAAATTTTTATTTATCAAGTGCCCCTTTAAAAACAGGCAACATACCCCCTAAGCACCAAAAGATCCTTACCTCATGCTGCATCCTCCCATCAATCTCATCACAAGCCCAAAACTTTTTTCGAAACATAGCCCCACTAAACCCTTTACCTTTTTGCTGGGGCTCTCCGGGTTTAACAAACGACAGTAATGCCCTTTAAACCTACGCATCCGAACCTCGGGATCATCCTCCTCCTTGTGATAAGCCCTCGACGTAAAAAATGAAGCCCGGGAAATTTATTTTTTTCTTTTCCCATAAAATTTAAAACCCTTCATCCCATCGCTGTCAATATGCTTTAAAAACCTAAAAATTATGTTTAAAAAAACCCACTTCCCTTGAAAAACCCCCACCATGTAAGTTTAAACCCACTCTAACACACGTCAGAAAAAACCCCTCGAAACCCCTTTTTTACCTTGTATATAAATGCCTATCATATTTCAACCAAGGGCCCCCACCCATTTCAAGTTTTAAACCCCCTCTAACACACGGCAAAAACCCTCGAAACCCATTTTATACCTTTTTATAAAATGCACTATCATATACAAAACCCGGGGGCCACCACCATGTCAAGTTGAGAGGTTTATTAGCCCCTTTGGGGGAAAATGTTATTTACCAAAATAACTATTTTTTGGGGAACGTAGCTGTTTTTTTGTTTTCACAGGGCTAATCTTCCCAACAGTGACCGAAAACGATAGGGAAATTTAAAGAGGTTTGGGTTTTTTAGGAAATGTATAGAGGGATTTTCCAAAAAAAAGGAAAACAAACTCCAAAAAAAAAGAAGGAGCACTTGTATTTTTTAAAAACAATCATCCTAAAATTTTCCCGTTGGTTAAGCTTATGGAAATTTTACCTGATTGAAAGTTTAGTTCGAACCCCCATGTAGTGAAATGACTTGAAACCCATAGGGAATGAAAAAAATGTTTATTTTAAGCCCCCCCTTTTGGTTCGGTCCTGGATCAGCCGTGACTCAGTCTCGGGAAATGGGAGTGCCCATGTTTCCCTTTTTTGACTTCTTTTCCTCTTGAAACGGCTAATCCATTCGATAACTCGGTGTTTCCAATGCACTGCTAAATAATTTCTCTTTTTGTCAAAAAAATTCCTTTTCAGAACACCATTGTCTTTTCTCTCGAAGAGACTTGTTTTGTTCGCTGGTCAATTTTAAATCCCCCACTCAAAGGGTTACGCCTCCTCAGTCCAACCCCAGCTGATTCAAAGTCCAAAAAAATTAGCAGGTTTTTTGCGTGTCGGGAAAAGCAAAAATCAGCACTATGTCCCCCCAAATTATTTTCCCCCAAAAAGGAGCGCGTTTCGGTTATTTGCTTTATGTTACAATGCTTAGACCAGCAATTCCAAATTTCACCCGGTATTGTCACAAATAACAAAAAGTGACAAAATAATCCATTTTGTCAGAAACCACGTACCCATAAAACGGGGCGCAATGGTCATTGCAGCAACAAGCAGACCTCCTTATACTTGTGACATCGTAAAAGCAATCACTGTCTTGTCACAAGCATAATCAATGAAATTATACCCGTAACAAGGGTAGAAAATACCCCCAAAAAAAGACAAAATTATGGAGGCCATCCCAAAATTTTGAAATTAGAACTGTACGTTTTTGAGCGCAATCGAAAAATTATTTTTTATAAAAAACGCAGTTTTACCGGGAAAATTTTTTTTGATTTTTTTTTTTAAAATTTTCGCCCTTTAAAACTTACATGCTTCATCCCATTTGTAAAAGAATTTTTTTTCAGGAAACCTTTAATTTTTGAATTAAATATTAGTGGAAATTTGAGCGCATTTGAAAAATTATTTTTCAAAGATAAAACGCAATTTTTCGGAAATTTTTTTTTGATTTTTATCCCATTGTAATGATTTTTTTTACAGAACCTTTTAAATTTTTTGAATTTTAAAATATTCGTGTGTCATTTGAGCGTAATCGAAAAGTTTTTTTCTTTTTAAAAAACGCACTTTTTAAAGCTTTAAAAAAAAATTACGCTCATCCAACAAATCGCCTGAAAAGGCGTTTTTCAAAGCTTCCTATAAAAACTTATTTATTCTTTTTTACTACAAAATCGAAGACAAAAGGGGTAGCTAGCTATAGCTCGGGGCTATGAACCACGTGGGGATGAATTTGATTTTACCGGCCGGGGGATAAAGGGGGGTTTCCCCGGGGAAAAACCCCCGGCCCTTCAGATTCTCCCGCACTCCGACTGACAGGGGGACTAAAAGCGTCAGTCGTCGCCGACATACGCATTATTGACACTTGCAAATACGGCATCCGGACAGCTTTCGATTCACTCGCTAAATATCCATACATTAGCAGGAATCACACAGAATGGACTACGAATGAAAGCAATTGTCGTAAAAGTTGCCCCGACTGGGATTAAACTCAACCTCCGGCGTTACGTACCGATGCTCTACCAAATGAGATTTCGGGTCCTAAGACAAACCTTTACTTATTGATATGGGTTGTGATTGTTGAGAGCTACGATATAAATCAAACAGAAGATTGCCATTGTTGCTGTCATAACTGAAAGATAACATTGTTTTTAGCCAATCACTTCTCATCTCCTATGAAGTAAGTAGTATGAATACGAACGTTTTAAGCACAAGCCCGCTTTGAGGACATAGTTATCGAATATTACCAATTATCGTAAAGTTTTCCCAGACTGGGGTTCGACAATAATTGCTATCGTTAAATAACTATGTCCTCAAAGTGGGCTCATGCTTTTAACCCTTGTATTCATTTTAGAAAATATAAGATTTAAACATTATATTTATATGTTGAGATTCTTTAAATAATTATTAATGATATCACGGTGAAATAATTGATTGATTGATTTGATATTGCTTAACGTCTCATATTAATGCACTAAGGCTATTCAAGACGATGAGTGGTGATAGATGAAGATGGATGGTGAATAGAAGGGAGGAGGGGGAAACCCGTTACCGGCACGTAGCCTACTCCTTTCGAAAAGTAGCAAGGGGACCAACGGCTTTACGTCCCATCCGAAAGGACAGTGAAACATTGACAGTCATTACACATACAAATCATTAGACTTTTCACTGTTATTGACTTATTTTTATTTTTAAAATGTGATATTTCGACTACTTTTTAGCAGTCTTTATCAAACAATAAAAAATCAATAAAACAACTAAAAAACCACAACAAACAAGACAGAAAACATTTATTAACATTTACCATTTACAGTCCTATAGGCTCCTCCACTAACCCAGATTGCCGAGCAGACGTCGAGGAGAACGAAGCCGTTACACTAGCTCTCGAACCCTCCATCTGCTCTAACCAGCGGTATACGAGTGTTTCAGGGCAGAGCGGTCACCCACTCTCCCCCTTACCACGCCCGAGGCTTCTTAACTTCGATATTCGAGTGGGAACCGGCAAAGCGACCGCGGCAAAATCGCTGTCTAAGGTGAAATAAGAAATAATGGACAAGAGAGAAAGAGGAGTGTTGGGAAGAAGTAGAGGCAGGAAGGCTGTGGTGGACAGAAGGAAATGGCGAGAACTGGTGGAAAGAATGGAGACAAAAAGAATAACGAAGAAAAGATAAGAAGGAATTGAAGGAGAGGGGGAAATGGTAAAAATTATAACGAATCTAGGATATTATGGTATTGTAAATGGGTCAGCCATCAATGCTGTAGATATGCCCACGTATTGATCCAATTCTTCACATTTGGGTAGCCTGTTGTAGAAATGTGTACCGAATTGTACAAATGGTGGAGGTGCCGGGATATTTAACGCGAGTGTGAAAACGAAAAAATTGTTATATATTTCTGGCGATCACTTATCAACATTTTTTAGACACACATTTTTAATTTTAGGCCTTCTTCTAACTTTGATACCATATTAATTTAACTTTGATAAAAAAGAAGATATTTACATCTTCGTTCGATATCGATAGTTAAATGATATGGCAAAGCTCCTGCTCAGACCCTATATCATTGTGAGTATTAGAAGAGTATTTTGTCATATCTAGCAAACATCAAAGTGTATCTTTAAAAACTTATTTGATGCTACTGTGATATTTCTTACTTATCTATTTCGACCATTTTGGATACGAGGAGGGGGGGAGGGGGGTGAGAGACTGTCAAGAATCTGATTTGCATTAAAAAAATTATATAATAATCTGTTTAGAAAATTATTTACTACTAAAGCCATCCACTGAAAATCGCTTATGAGATTGCTTGGAGTGGATAATATTGACTCGTAATACGATTTGTTTGTTTTGTCAAATCGAAGCCAGGCTCCTGATCTGTTTAATTCTTGACAATTACGCCTGATCTCTTTTAAAATTTGATGATCTTTTGCAAGCTATCAGACACCCTTGACACCATTCCTCACCATACATCTTCTATCATCTATCTATCTTCTACATTATTCTTTTTGTCTAACCTCTGGTGCCAGAACGTTTCAGGAAGTGCAGAATGCCAAAAGTTTGACGGAAAGGTATGCGAAACCTGGCAAACAGTCATACGAAAGAAAAAACAATTAAACAAATGGAAGGTTTCCTAACCCTGGTCCCACTAACCTTGTTCGGTCGACATTGGCTGCCTACAAAGTGCACCGAAAATAATTATGTTCGACTGTAGTGATCTCATGTTCCATTTTGTTTGAATGATTGGTTTGGCACTATAGCTAGTTGACTGAAACTTAAAGTTATTTCAGTGTGGCCGTCAAGTTGTACACTTTTATAAGGCAGAAAAATACGCTCTTTCTATCATTCTCGTCTTAATTTTTAAAATGTTACTTATATACATTTTCAGAAGCTATTTAAACCGGCTATATATTATTGGACGAGTGTATATTAAACAACTAACTGAAGTCTAGATTTTTAGATTTTTGTATTGTTTCGCGTTGCTCGTTGGTCTTGTGGTTAGCGTATCTGCTTCCAATGCAGAAGGTCCAGGGTTCGATTCCCGTCAAAGCCAGAAGTTTTTTAACTTCTGATTTGGACTTCAGTCCATCAGTTCTTGTCTTAGGAGTTTGTAAACGGTGACTTTGGAGCCGTCCTAGCAACGAAGAACATAATAAATTCAGAGTTGTTCTGAATCGGCCTTGTTGATTCTGGCGTTGATTCGCGGGTGTTCGCACTGTCCATACCACTGATTGCTATATTTCCTATTAAAAAATATCGATCTTTGGTTGGTTATCGCTCACTCGTCGATTGCGTCGGGGCCTGCAGTGTTGGCTTGGTCGCTATGGTTTACTGTCCCCCACTGAAAATAAAATCAGTAATATAACTGAGTGGGTCGACTCTAAATACAATTTATTTATTTATTTATCTATTTATTTATTTATTTATTTATTTATTTATTTATTTATTTATTTATTTATTTATTTGTTTATTTATTTTTATTTATTTATTTATCTATTTATTTACAACACCTAATGTGTGAATTGTCGGAGACGCGTACCACCATCGTCAGACACTGACACTGTCTGAGTGTGTCAGCGTCTGACTATTCACTCAGACAGAGTCCGAAACGACACATCTCCCAAAATTGACACAGCAAGTGTTAAAAATATAGACCTCAGTTAGTTGTTTAATAAACTGGTCCAGTAATAATGTAATACGTTCAAATATTGTAACTGAGAATGCAAATATTAATAAATACATATTTCTAGGATTTGTTTACGAAATGGGAAGAAATGAAATAAATGTAACAGATTGGCTCGATGTCATCACCGCTTCCTCTGGCAACCACCTTGGCAGCCGATACGGCAAAGTCTTGTTTGAGCCAGAACTTAGTTGCAGTTCTCGTGATCTGAAAATAAACCAAACTTGTTGCACTCTGTCGAAATCAGTTTGATATAAATAATTTTGGTTTTAAATTTAAAATGTAATCAACGATTTCAGACAAACTCGCTCGGTTACGAGTTTCCAAAATTTAGAGTGAAGTTACATAATCATCAGCGTCAAAGACGAACACACAAATAAAGTCGTGCATTGACATATTTGATGGAAGTGCCGAGTAAAAAGAAATCAAAGTTTAAAATGTTTAGCTCCGCTCTGTTTACCCCATGGGTAACAAAAAAAATCTGTGTCTTTTTTTTTGAAGGGCAATGGTCAAAAATAGTCATCGGAGGTCATTTTCGGCTTTTCTCATTGATTGACATACGTACACACGCACGCGTGTGTTTTTATTATGTTTAATTTTAATTATTTTGTTTTTCTTTATTTCCATTGTTCCAATATTATTATATAAATACCAGCTAGATTTGAAATTTAGAATAATCTCCAAAAACTACATTAAAAATAAAACACAATATATATTTGTTTTGTTTAAACTGTAGTAACTCCCTAATTTTATCTTTCCTCGGAGTTACAGCTTTTATCCGATCTGGAGTTTCTCGCAACAAACACAACACAACACAAAGAGTTCATGAAAGCACTACCAGCGTCAAACAAACAATAGAAACGGACGTCCAGAATAATAGTGTGTTTGTTTTCTGTTTGTCCAACTCCTTCTGTGTCATTGTGCATCTTCCGTTTAGATGTTCTAATATAACACAACGACAAAAGTCAACGTTTGTAAATCTTGGAATGAGACGTGATTTCAGTACAGGTATCACGTGGACGTGACCTTAGAAAATTATTTTAGACGCATTCAAATTAGGATAGAAGTAAAAGCGGAATATTTATTTTAATTTACTATACACCATGCAAGAGGCGAATGCCAAATTTTTAGTTTTTTAAATTTTTTTATTGTTATACATTTGCTTTGAATATTTTGTCCATGCTAACTGCAATCCTCTACATCGACTTTTCTCTGTCTAAATCCTAAGAATGTCATTCCTTAAAGCTTAATTAATGTTATAATAAATAAAAGTAATAGTTTTCCTTTACCATATTACAAAGCGTTCTACAATTTTGCACGTATTATAAGTGTCATCAATAACAAATTATAATGCATAAAGATTTTATGTTCGTAGCACTTATAAGGGAACCACGAGAGCAACAATCCAACAATAATGACCCAACCATCAATAATTTACATTTTACAAGAATGATTACGTAACAAAATTGGCAAGTTTTCTAAATATTAATTGGTATATTATTTTGTAGGGCTACAATACAATGAAATACATATTTTTCAAAATGTCATTGTATTTATGGACATTCTTGTGTCGCGTTTAATTAAAGCAAGACAAGTTTAGTTTTAAGCCACAAATAGCATAATTTAAGGGCGAACGGATCATCGAAAAATGTGTCTAATTAATAATTAATGTATAGAAACTATATAGGCTAATATTTATTTCAATTTAAAATAATTTTCTTAAAACGAGAAATCTCGGATATGTCATCATCATTTCATCATTATCCATCGCCGTTTCCTGCTTCTTGGTCAGCTCCACTTCCTTCTATCCTCCCACAATCGTATCTCTTCCACATCTTCCCAGCTTTCTCATCTTGCCTCCAAGTCTCCTGCTATGATGTCCTTCCATCTCTTCCTTCGCCTCCCGTCTTCTTCTTCCTTCTTCACTCCTTCTTTCATACATTCTCCTGGGCATCCTATCTTCCACCATTTGTTTCATAAGTCCATACATCTCAACCTTGTTCTTCCTATTCTGTCACTTAACTTTTCTATACCTAGCATTTCTCTGATGTCCGTGTTTCTTATTCTATCCCTTCTCGTCTTGCCCACTGTGCTCCTCAGGAATCTCATCTCTGCTGCCTGTATCTGACTCCTCTCGATCTCCCATTGTCCAGGTTTCTGCTGCATATTTAAGGATATGTTCTGGTAAATAAAAGCAAAGTAAATACTCTTGTATTATGAGAGTTAACAACTATAATGTAGAGAGCACGCCCAGCAATTAGTAAAGATAACCCCATTATCTTAGGAGGTAAAGCATTATCGTTCGACAAACACCAATGAACCAACGCTATTCCGAGTGCGAACCAAGGGAATCGTCCCCAGGCGTCAATTAATATAATCCTATATCTCTGCCCCTTGAACCATATCGGAAACTTCTTCCTATTGTTACCGGGGTGACAAAGTTCCCTTTGCTGAGAAACTCTGTTACAAGTGCCTCAATTATAAAACTTATCATGTCATATCCAATAACAGCCTTGGTTGTTTATTAGTTGGAGAGAGAAAACCAACTTATTGGCTGCTGACCAATCATTGTTGGTGACCACAATGATCCAACTTAACACGATATAAGCATTATATTTATTTATTTTAAACTTATGAGAGTATAAATGATTTTGTAGAAATAATGGCCAAAGCCTTCTAAAAGGTCTCCTGTAATTGAAATAGGTAGAAAAATTTCCCGAAGAATGTCCTGGAGGCGCTGCTGTTCCAACTCTGAAAAATAGACCTTTCACAATCCAAATTTTTCACAAGTTTTAAATAATTAGATGAGCGAAGCGAATAGTTCAATTTCACTGACCCCCCCCCAAATAATTATCTCGGGTGTTTTTATATATATGTTTTTCTTTCTCTGTCCATTTGTTCGCGCTCTACCGGGCAAACGGCGATCTTAATGAAAATTCGACCTTCGAAATCTCTGAAGTTAGACCTGCCATGTTTGTGTGTATAATCGAAGAAATATTTCTCATGAATATCGTTCTTTTACGATTTTTTTTAACGAGTTTTAATGCGATATTTTCGTGATATTTGGGTTGATTCTGACCAAACGGTGTGGCTACAACGTTCATATTTCACATGGACATTAAGGTAATAGTGATGTATTGCCTTTTGAAAATAAAAAGTTGAAAAAGTTAGCAAGAATACATGGAAATAAAGCTTTTAATTTGAGGTTTTTGAGGTGTAAAATAATTAACAAGTAATTATAGAAACTTGACAACAATCACCACAATACATTCAAAAAGCAAATCTTCGGGCTTCCAGATATTTTACATTCTATTAATTGGTATTACCATAGCAATTAATACTAATTTATAAAAAGTATCTTAATTAACAAAAATGATTTTGCAATGGTAGGTACTTGAAAAAGTAAAGAGATATACAACTTAAGCTCATCCAGCAACGTGACTAAAAAAGACGTTCGCGAAGCGGCCTAGTAAAAATAACACACATGAGATGCACAGAAAAAATATTGCTTGTGGTATACCGGAGTGCCCAAAAAGCGAGCGAAGCAACTTCATCAATGGTTTGTCGAATAAGGAAACATGAATAAAAGTCATACAGTGTCCACGCCACTTGTTGCTGGAGGTATTGCGTTTATTGGATGAGCGTAGCGAACGAAGCGAGTGAAGCGAAGACTTCAATTTCACTGACCCCCCAAAAAAATTTAGGTCGGGTGTTTTTTTTTTTTTTTGTTTTTGTTTGTTTTTTTTTTTTTGTATTTTTGTCTGTTTGTTCGCTCTCTACCGGGCAAACGGCATATGCGATCTTGATGAAAATTTGACATGACCTTCGAAATCTCTAAACTTAGACTTGCTACGTTTTTGGGTACAATCGAAGAAATATTTCTCATGAATATCGTAATTTTAACGATTTTTTCCGATTTTAGTGCGATATTTTCGTGACATTTGGCCCGATTCTGACCAAACGGGTAGGGTTACAACGTTCACATTTCACATGGTGATGTAGTACCTTTTGAAAGAAAAAGTTGAAAAAGTTAGCCAGAATCTATAGAAATAAGCTTTTAATATAAGTTTTTTGATTTTTTGTGCGATATTTTCGTGCCATTTGGGCCAATTCTGACCAAACGGGTAGGGCAAACAACGTTCATATTATACATGGACATTGAAGTCATGGTTATGTAGTACATTTTGAAAGAAAAAGTTGAAAAAAACAGCCAGAATCCATAGAAATAAAGCTTTTAATAAAAGTTTTTTAAGGTTAATAATACCAATGACAAGAAACAATAGAAACTTGACAACAATCACTTCAACGCGTAGGCAACAAAACAAAGCACTTGCAAAAGTAAAGATATGCCACGCAAACTATAAACTATAAAAAGCTCATCCTTCAACGCGGCGGGACTTTAGCGTTTTCCTAGTAGAAATTAACCTTTATGGTGAGGCTAGCTCCGCCCCTTATCACCAGGGTCTCACAATTTGTACTTGGAGGAGAAGTGAACGAGAACAGCTTGTCAATCGGAGGTCGTGTTCGGGTTTTATCGTGAGACGTGACGCACGCACAGGCGGACGTTAAGACGGACATAGAAGTGATACTTAGTGAAGCTTCGCTTCATAATTTTAGTTCTAATAATTTTCATAGTTTGTTGAAATTTATGATGTGTTTCTTCATAAAGAATACGCACGACAATAAAATGGTCCAGAATACTGATCTGTATGAACTGAAGCAAAACAACGGCCACAAGAAAATTACTAACTAGGAAGCAGCTTCGCCAACACTTTTTCAGACGCGTTGTTGGATGAGCGTAATTTTTTAAATACGAAAAAAGCGTAAAATTTGAATTTTCACAAGAAATAATTTTTCGATTACGCTCAAATTTCACACGAATATATTAATTCATAAAATTAAGGTTCTGTAAAAAAAAGGGGTTCTGTGAAAAAATCATTACAATCGAATAAAGCATGTAGGTGTTACAAGTCGAAGAAATTTAAAAAATCTAAACACATCTTAAAATTGCGATTATCATAAGAAATAATTGTTTGATTGCACTCAAATTTCACACGAATATATTAATTCATAAAATAAAGGTTCTGTGAAAAATCATCACAATCGGATAAGGCATGTGGGTGTTAATAAGTCGAAGAATTTGTTTTTTAAATCGAAAAATATCTTAAAATTGCGATTTTCATAAAAAATAATTTTTCGATTGCGCTCAAAAACATGGCAGTTTTAAGATCAGAAATTTAGAAGTCCCCTACAAAATTTCATTGCAATTGGAATCGTGCTTACAGACACACAAAAATTTAAAAAAAGAAAAAAAAGAAAGAAAGAAAGAAAAAAAACATTCGGATATTTTTCTCCAGTGTAGTGAAATGGAATCTTCGCTTCGCTCATCCAATAAACCTGTATCAACTTAAGAATGCGATATTTACGCTTGTTTTGCAAATCACGTAGAGAAAATCCCATTAATTCGGAAGACCCCACCAATATTGAAACCACGCGAAATTCAGTTTGAGTCATGTCTTAACAACGCGGCAAAATATCGAAATAAATATTAATTACAGTAATCTTGTTTTGACTGAACTATTGGCTGCATGATACAATATTGATATTTTATGGTTCGTAAGTTTTTCATTTGAAATTTAATTAATCTTATGTTTAATTGATTTAAATACCTTACCGATTATTTTATTTGGCTATTTTATCCTTGCATAATATAGTTTTAATAAAATTACATACTGTCCTTAAACTTTTTGATATTTTGCACCGTTCTTGAGATATAGAATGGGGTTCGAACCCTGGAACTTCTGCATTAGAACATAAAGTAGTTGTTTAGTTCCAAGCCTTCATATTATGGAACTTCGACATACCTACAACATTTATGAACTGCTTTCCATAAAACGTTTTGTCGGTTTATAATCGCATCATGTACTAGTTTATGCTTAACCATCAATGACATGACTAAGATGTACTTAAGCCTACATGAGCTGGAAGCGACTTCTTAAGGGTATAATTATCGATTTGCATCGGCTTTTTTCCGCAGATCTTAGCATAGAAGTCAGTATTTCCCTCGTAATCATGGATGTGTGTTTGAATGATTATAGTGAACATGATCACTACGCAAATAACGATATCTGCAGGGTGTTTGGCTAGATTCCAATAAACCCTTCACACAAATCCGAACATAAGTTCCTTTTAAATGGTAAAACAACGTTGCAATAAGAAAGCAATGAGACTCCATTTAGAAGTATTTACGATGTCGTTAAGAGAACAGACGTCCGTTCCGGGAGAATATAAATCGTGTAGCTCTTTTGTTTTTGCGGTGAATAAGATAGCATTTTTACAATATCGTTGCAGATAAAGAAAAGTGAAGGTCATTGGAGATGAGATAATTCTCCTCCAGTGGTAATGAGTGGTGACTTGAGTTGTAGTACTGGACAAGGAGAGAAAGTCATTCTGTAGCCGGGCTAGATACAAAGTAACTTAATATATTAATATTAGCTGGCAATGTTTGACTATCGTACCAGAATGGGTTTTTAATCGGTCTGTCACGTTGTAAAATCTTCTGCGAATTGATTAAAAAGTGACAGATGTTTCAATATTGATATTAAGGTTTTTATATAGCAAATATTTAGATAGTTTTTCGTAGTGTGAAACTTTTTAAAAATGTTTTCTTAATATAATTTGAGATAGTGAAGACTTAATAACTATGTTGTTTTCATTTAATATGTAATTTTAACCTGAAGAAATATTTATTTAATTTGTGGATATTGTATCAAGGGTAACAGGTACGAAAGTACTACGGGCCAGATACTCTTTCAGTTGCTCTTGCATTCATATATTTTATTTGTTACAAATGGCATGTTTAATATGTTAATATGAAAAAAGGGAAAAAATTAATGCAAATATTGTATTAAAATAAAATAAATAAACTTTGATTGTTGTTCTAAGTGTAAATTTGCAATCGGAATATTTTATGACACTTGTGCTTGCAAAATCCAAATTTCGAAATCATTATCTGATTCGACTATTAATGAAAAGTTACATGCGTTCACTACTAGTTTTCTTAATAGTTCTAGTATTAAGTACAGGAGATCATTATGACTTTTTACATGTTCAAGAATAATGGGAATCAGAATATTTTGCAAAGAAATGCTGAAGTGGTTTGGAAGAGGATGCAGAAGGCCAGGATTCCGAAGATGCAGTATGAACAAGACGCAGGAAACAAACAGAGAAAAAGAGGGAGGCCCTGACTGAGATGGGAAGAAGTTATAGCAATGGATTTGAAAAGGAGAAATGCAGCTTGGGAAAAAACAAAACCAGGAAAGATGTTGGGAAGAACGAAAAATATGGCAAAAACTGGTGGAGGTCCCTGAGGAAGAAGACAGTGAAGAGGAAGAAAGTGAAGAAGATGATGCAGAGGAAGAAAAAATATGATGTGGGAGAAGTGTCAGGCATGGATAGCCGGCTTCGATAGCCCCGGGGAGCCAAGAATGTGGTGGGAACCTCCACCCCATACATGACTTGGAAAAAGGGCTAGATATTAATTAATTAATTAATGTGTTTCGAAAAGTTTTACACGGTGTGCAAAATTTTACGTGAGGTAGGTAGTAGAATTTCTTGCTTTCTAATTATGTTTGCTTCAGATAATTACAATATAGTTACACTTCTATATTATGTTAATACTCTCCAGAAACTATTATTTATTGTCGAATAACCCGCTATTAAAACTCGTACCAACCCAACTTCGGAATTTAAATCTACATCGAACCTTGTGGTTTCGAATGCCCATGACCCAATTCAGAGAACATTTCCCGTATTTTTTGTCACCATCCTCCACATCCGACATATTCATTCATATCTCGTCCTCAATCCAATACGTTGGTACATCAACTGGAACCGTACATAGTTTAGATTATAGAAAGTTGTAAAAATCGGGGGTCGATAAAAAGTATTACGTCAGTTCCCGACTAGACTTGTCCATGAAATGTTTACATAACAACAATTAAATTTTTGATCGTAACATTGAATGGGTTGACCTACTGGGTACGAAAAGATAACTAATGGTTATATTACGGCTATTATTTGAAACTTAAAACATGTTAATTGTTAATACTAGGAAGCTTCGCAAACGCTTTTTTTAGTCGCGTTGATGGATGAGCTTTTTTGTAAGTTTTTTTTGTAGTTTGCGTAGGATGTCTTTTCTTTTGAAAGTGCTTTTTGAACGCATTGTAGGTGATTTTTGCCAAGTTTCTATTGTTACTTGTTAATTGTTATTATATACCTCAAAAATCTTATATTAAAACCTTTATTTCTATGAATTCTGGCTAACTTCTTCATTTTTTCTTTCAAAATGCAATGCATCACCATAACCTTAATGCACATGTAAAATATGAACGTTGTAGCTCCACCCGTTTGGTCAGAATCGGCCCAAATGTCACGAAAATATCGCACTTAAAATAAAAAAATCGTAAAAGTACGATTTTCATGAGAAATATTTCTTTGATTGTACCCAAAAACGTGGCAGGTCTGAGTTTAGAGATTTCAAAGGTCCCCTCTCATTTTAATCAAGATCGCATAATGCCGTTTGCCCGGTAGAGAGCGAACAAACAGACAAACATACAAAACAAAAAAAACAAAAGAAACACCCGAGCTAAATTTTTTGGGGGGTCAGTGAAATTGAAGTCTTCGCTTCGCTCATCCAATTATTGTTACTAGGAAAACGCTAAAGTCCCGCCGCGTTGATGGATGAGCTTTTTAAAGTTTTAAGTTTGCGTGGGATATCTTTACTTTTGCAAGTGCTTTGTTTTGTTGCCTACGCATTGTAGGTGATTGTTGTCAAGTTTCTATTGTTTCTTGTCAATTGGTATTATTTACCGTAAAAAACTTATATTAAAAGCTTTATTTCTGTGGATTCTGGCTAACTTTTTCAACTTTTTCTTTCAAAAGGTACAACATCACCATAACCTTAATGTATATGTATAATATGAACGTTGTAGCCCCACCCGTTTGGTCAGAATTAGCCCAAACGGCACGAAAATATCGCACAAAAAATTAAAAAACTATTAAAAGCTTTATTTCAATAGATTCTAGCTTCCATTTTCAACTTTTTCTTTCAAAATATACTACATCACCATAACCTTAATGTCCATGTATAATATGAACGTTGTAGCCTAACCCGTTTGTTCAGAATTGGCCCAAATGGCACGAAAATATCGCACAAAAAATCGAAAAAAATCGTAAAAGTACGATATTCATGAGAAATATTTCTTCGATTGTACCCAAAAACATAGCAAGTCTAAGTTCAGAGATTTCAAAGGTCCTGTCAAATTTTCATCATGCTCGCATATGCCGTTTGCCCGGTAGAGAGCAAACAAACAGACGAAAAAAAAACAAAAAAACAAAACAAACAAACAAACAAACAAAAAAACACCCGAGCTAAATTTTTTGGGGGTCAGTGAAATTGAAGTCTTCGCTTCACTCGCTTCGCTCGCTACGCTCATCCAATTATATAATTGTTAATTTTCCTTTGTCAACCTTCTATTTAAAAAAAGACTTTTGAATAAAAGTCGAAATATCACAAATAAATATTGATAGAAACCAGTGTGTCCAATAAACACTTATTTAAAGAATAAATACCTGTTCTATTTGTTTCTTTTATCTAATGTTGTATAGGTTTTTCATATATTTGTAATAAGCCTTACTTAAACGAAAAAACATCCACACCTGTTATGTGGTCAATAAACACATAAAATATTATATTTTTATATATAAGGTAAAAAATTATATTTTTATATATAAGGTAAAAAATTAAATATAATTTTTTTACAGAAGCCAAGGATTTGCCAACTGAGCCTCATTTTAATTTACTCCAATTTTAGTTAATTATTTTTACAACTAATTGTTTTTTAATCACGTCACTTGTATATCGATGACATTACTTTTTAAAATCAACTTTCCGTAAGTATTCCATCTTTCTTTCATTAAATCTAGTCTCTATTAATGCACTAAGGCTATCCGAGACGATGAGTGGTGATAGTTGGACGATTACAAACAAAAACATTCCATGTATGCGGGATTCAAATCCAAATCCTTGTAGAGCAATATGCTTCAGACCATAGTGCCCTAATCGTTTGTGCCCCCGCAGACGATATTTTAACAAGTATTTTGTAACTAAATTAAAAGAATGCAAAATTATCATGTAATTGTTTAAAAATTTAAAAAATGGTATTCAATTTACAGCAATAGTTTTAATGATCAGCTCATTCCATTTAATATTTTGAACACGCCAACGTACGTGGGACTTTTTCGCACATAGACTGGAAAAGTTGAGCTAGAATCCTGCTGTTTGTTTTATATTATTCATTACTATCGTACTAACAATCTCGTGAATTGATTCCATGTAGCCTTGGTAACGAGCGGGAAGCGTTATGCAATAACGAACAATCGACACGCCAACAAAAAACTTTAACTAAATCATTATAATACGCTAGTTAGAAATATTATACTATATTCACTGTTCGAAAAAGCTTTGTATTATTATTTGTATTATTTCGACCGCTATCATACCTTATCAGAGAGTTGACAGTTATGTCGATAAAAAAAAACTGCATGCTAATCATACAGACTGTCAAAGAGCGCTGATAAAAACTTAAAATGTCAAAGAAAATATATATTGCTCGCAAAACAGAGTTAAAATTACTAACAAGCTCAAATTAATAAAGTACCGAATACAGACCAAATTATAAAACAAATGCGTACGTGAAAGGCTTATAATTAGCCTCAATACTTCAATCTAACAATTCAATTTAATTGGCGGTGAATATAATGTTTGCCTGTACATGTTAAACAATTGTTTGACATTGATACATTTACCAATTTGATTATTGAAGCCAGAAATTACGAATTGATAAACCCAAAACATCCACAGCTAAAAGTTATATAATACTATAAACTATAAAATATAATACTTTAGTGTTGTGTAGTTTTCAGTATTTAGTCGGACAACACATGTGTTTTGGGCTAAAAGCCCTCTTCTGGCTGCCTGTCTTTGTTTTTAATGTACATGTACTGGACATTTCTTCAATGGCAAATAAATAATAATAACAATAATTATATTACAAAATGAAGTATAAAATATGTTAATATTACCAGATGAATCAATATCGAGCCCTATTTCCAACTAAGTCGGGTAGGGGGTGGGAGGTTCCCACCACATTCTTGGCTCCCCGGGCTTATCGAAGTCGGCTAGTGATGCCTGACGCTTCTCCCACATCATCTTTTTTCTTCCTCTGCGTCATCTACTTCCCTTTCTTCCTCTTCACTGTCTTCTTCCTCCAGTTTAGCCATATTTTTCTTTCTTCCCAACATCTTTCCTGGTTAACCCTTTCCCAGGTAATCAATTAAAATATTACATTTATTTAAAGAGTGTTTTTAACCAGTTCTTTTTTATAATTTTGCTGTGATATATTGAACATTATTATTATACATTATTATATACATTATTTTTATCACTATACTACTAAAAACACCATATGAAATAATTAAAAGTTCTACCTGTTTATTTTATATACAAATACATTTATTCTAATAATTCAAGCGAATGCTGCCCTGACGTTCAAGCCTAAACTCAGTGTTCATTTTGATAACTGATTCAAAATCCACAACACTTTGTGCAGGATTTATTAAATTTTGAATTTTCTTTCACGTTTTTTATTTTAAAGCAAGACTTTCCCGTGTCACTGTATTGTTTTGTTAGTTTTTTCTTCATTTATTTCAATTTGAACGTGATACCGAATTAACTTACTGCTGATGTTTAGAATGAGAGCTTAACCCCATAATACAAAGTGTCTTTCCACCGGAATAATATAAGCACAATTGTAATAATAGATAAAGGTTTTGTTCAGTATTAATCTAAATCTAATTCCAACTTCATTGTTAAATGTAACGTTATTCTGTGTCTTAAGGCAACAGAATCGACTTAAGAGACCGATAAATCTGTCATTATACGAAGCCGTAAATTACAAAATAAAATACATGAGTTAACACATAGAATGTAATTTAACATAATACAGGTTTGATGAAGTTTGGAAAGGTGATTTAATGGGAGGTGTAAGGTAAGTTTATTTAGCGTTGCTTTCAGCTTTCACACCTTGAAAACGGTAATAAGAAACTGCCTAATACTATAAGGTACGAGCTGAGAGAAGCTCCAATATTGTACAAAGTGTAGTGTAAGTGAAGCATCTAGGTCGACTAATGAGTTGAGATTCTACTGATGGCAAAAATAATATATCAACTTTTAATCAAGCGATAAGAAATTGCCGTTCTTTTTAATGAGCTGAACCAGAAAGTTTGTGCTAGAGTGTGCTGTTCCAGCCCCCCCCCCCCCATACGTTGACCCGGGGCGGAGACGCGCGCAAAACCAGCTACAAAACAACGATAAAACATAAATTGGTTATTTGTTGCATTAACCTCTTAATATATTGCACGGCGGATTGGTTTGCTATCGGTGTTTCAGATAAATTAATGTTGTTCAATGTTGCATTTTTGGGATACTATTTGCATGAGAAACCCTTTTTAGAATTTATCTCGAACACAAAATCAGAGAATATTAATTTCAATAACGATAAACTTTGTAACGTTTTGAAGTCAACTGAAAGGAATGCAAACAAATTTCGATCTAAATTTTTGAAGTATTTGTAAATGGTATTTTGTATTTATGTCAAAAGCTTGATTTATATGTTTGTGTGTGTTAAAATCCCAGCAATAGCAAATGAAATGTACAATAGGGGGACGAATATAGATGTACACTGTGACCAACTAGCACCACAATGAAATAAGCAATATAATGAGCACTCAAACGTTAGTTATTAAGTTATGTGGGAGCCGTGAAACTATCTCCGGGACGATTATGACCTCGTTTGCCCCGCACTGCCACTTTTCTCTACCGACCTAACAAGCTCCTGCATTCAAATCAACTTTAACAGTTCTTTAAACCAAATCAAAACAAATATTGAAAAAATGTTTGTGTATGTGTAGGTTTTATAACACTTAAGAGTGTTATACATACAATATGCATTGATCAAAAATGCTAAAACCATTAAGCTTTCCACTTGAGGGGTAGTATATTTTATGTAAGAACATCACTTCCTCCCTGTAGCTCAGTTTATATTAATCTCACGTTTTGAAGTGTTAGAAACCTTGGAGGTTGAGCCCTTAGTTGTATTACAATTTGATATTTAAAATCAATGTAGACCAAATTATTTTTGTATGTGATAGGGCTAAGGAAATACTGACATTTGAGCGTAATGATGCTATATTCCTTTATAGATCAAAATATATTTTTAAATTAATTTTTCGTAGGAAGCTTTCCCAGGGTGCAATTCATGCCCCTAAGTGTATAACTAGGTATATTGGGGTTAAAACAATTGTGAAGGGATATTCGAGGGCTGTTTAAGAGGAGGAAAATACCTTCTGTCAGGATTCCCGGGTCTCGACGGATTCGAACCCTGGACCTCCCGAATCAGAATCAAGCACTCAACACTTCCCAGCCAACACTGTCGGTTATGTGTTATTTGCCGATTAATCAACTGTGGCGACACGAGTGAACACCAATATTTCGTGATATCAAGATCAATCGTTATGAAATTAAAGTAAACGAACTTATAGTACCAAGCTACAAAGTAACATCGCGATAAATAGATTTTATCTTTATCTCTTTTCGGGGGGGGGTCTACTTCAATCGAGTTTTCAAGGACCGTTGTAAATCGAGTTTGAAACTTCCCGCCACTGACAGGATTATCCTTACTGGCCTCGGTGGCTCGTTCGATAGCTCACAGGTCCGAGCAGTATGAGTAACTGTAGTTTATTATGAAATGAAATACAATTTGAGGACTTAGCATGTTCTTTATAACATAAAATAAAATATGTAATTAATGCAATATTTTGTGTATTTTCAATTCCTTTCTAATTGCAATATTAAAATATAAAATTCCGTCTCCAAAGCTATACATCAAAACAATTACTGCCATCTTGGTCTCATTGAAATTATACAATGACAAAACAAATTTAAAGTTAAACTACAATGTTCTATGACTTTGATGCCAAACTCCTTGATGCCAAACTCCTTCCAAACATCCGGGACATCAATGCTAGGAGTGCTGATAATATCATCAGCAACATACAATATAAGGCAGCCTCGTTTAACCTCCGTTTATGTGAATTTGCTTCATGAAGAATGATTGAAGCGTCATTTCATTTTCAGTTCATATAATGATGATGTTAAAAGATATGCTAGCTTTTTCGATTAGAATAATTATTAATTTGCAATCGATGAACTGCAAGTGTATGATGATTAAATTAATAAACTTATAAGTTGGATAAAGGAAAAACGCAATGAAGGATCAAGAGGAGAGCTATTAACAAAATTATTGCTGGAAAATCTGTACCTCATTGGAAATGACTACTATTTTTACCTGAAACCTCTTTGGCTGTTACTTTTGATACTTTGAATTTGATCAAAGTTTTAAAATTTTCTAAAATATTAAAATTTGTGTATGCTTCTGTTTAGTTGATTGATTGATTGAATATTGCTTAACGTCTCATATTTATGCACTTTGGCTAATCGAGACGATGAGTGGTGATAGATGAGGCTGAAGTATGAACAGAAGGGAGGAGGGGAAACCCGGTACCGGCACGTAGCCTACTCCTTTCGAAAAGTACCAAGGGGACCAACGGCTTAACGTCCCATCCGACAGGACAGTGTAACTTTGACAGTCATATAGGTTCCTCCACTAACCCGGACTGCCGAGCAGACGTCAAGGAGAACGAAGCCGTTACACTAGCTTTCGAACCCTCCATCTGCTCTAGCCAGCGGTATACGTGAGTTTCAGGGTAGAGCGGTCACCCACTCTACCCATGACCACGCCCGATTCTGCTTAACTTCGGTGTTCGAGTGGGAACCGGTTAAACGAGCTCGGCTAAACCGCTGGCTCTTCTGTTTAGAAAATGCCCTATGGCCTTAACCTTGGCCAAGTTAAAGATAGTCTATTGTTTATATTTGATACACCTCTCAATTGCTATATACGAGGTATTTAGCAAGTATATATAGAAAATAAGAGCATCAAGTAAAACCGGAGGACCCGGGTTCGATACCCGGTCACTTCTTATCTCATGTTGATACCACCTTAACCTTGTCCTTGACACGATGTTATAGCAGACATTCACAACCCTTCGTTTCCAAAGTATTAATAACTTAATCCACTAAACTACCTTAACAAACAAACAAACAAAGCATTTTACAAAAACAAAAGTTTTAGTTTGCGCGACCAATCAGGTTCGGTTCTCGATATCAGTTTATAACTTGTTGTTGTGGGGGCAGCCGTGCGAAGCGTCGTCAAGCTTTGGGTGCGAGGCTCTGTAAGAGGATTTGCTGGAGATAGTGCGAACGTTAAAGCTCAGGTTATGATGTTTGTTACTGAAATCAGAAATGCAGAAATGTTTAACGGAACATTCTACTGGTTGGAACACTTGCTTGCTGTTGATACGCCTAAAACAATACGGGCGATGCATAATCCCAAAATGTAAAATATAAAAGGGTTTATATCGTTATGAGTATATTTAAATCGTTTAACATATTTGAGTGCATGATAGAGTAAGATGGTTTTCTAAGATTTATTTGCTAGGAAATTGGAATGAACATTCAAAGTTTGCAAGCAACTGAGTAAATTATTAATGATTAATTTACTTTATAACTTAATTAATTATTTCAATGTCTATTTCAGTAAGTAATAGTTAACTTGTTATCACTATTATACGACCAATCAGAAGTTTTGGAATTTATTTTATTAGTAAATTGAAAAATGTTATCGGACATTGATTTTTAGGTCGTGAATCGACTTTAAAACGTTTGTAAATCATGAAATGTATTGTTCATCGTTATAAACGTCCCCCAAACACAACAGTTGCTCGCGTGAACTTGCTTCAGTGAGTCCTCTTAATGCCGCCTGTATTTCCGTAGCAAGTTCATCAAGATACGGCAATACGAGGGGGCGTTCGACGTAACTAACTTCCATTCAAGTTAAATGAAATCGTTGTAGAAAGAAAACAAAAGCTTGAACGCGTATAATTCTCTCCCGAACGCAGAGAGATTGGAGTTTGTGTGACAGTTATAACGGGCCCCAGTTTCTATCGATTACAGGGCTGACAATATAAACATGTGACTGAATCTAGTTCAATTCGCCAGCAAATACTGGTGTACGTCTTAATCATTGGCACAATGTGAGGCCTGGATGATGAGGGGGGGGGGAGGGAGGGGCAATACTTGTTCGAGGGGGGGGTAACGATATTTGGAGTTGAACTGTCGTTGAAATGGTTTGTATTTTGAGACGATAAGTCTGAATTGAATAATATATTTGTAAACAGCTATTTACTTATTTTTATTTATTGATTTATTTATTTTTTTATTTATTTATATATTTATTATTATTTATTTTTTTTATTATTTATTTATTTATTTATTTATTTTTTATTTATTTATGGGTGTCTATCGACTGCCTACGCTCGACTGTCCACATTTAATTGTCTAATAACGTTTTGACCTTAGACCATATAAATACATTACCGTGGTTATAACAGTTGCCCACCTACCAGTTGCACATTAGGGCCAGTCTTGAAAATTGAATGTAGCCTTTTTGAGTGTGCAAACCGTTATAACGTCAACTGACATAACATTGTTTCTTATGGACGGTCAGTTGCTCAAGTGTGAGTCGTTTTAAATATATTTATTTTATTTTTATTTCCTTCCAACTGTTATTTGTGCACTGTTATAAAAAACACTGCTATAACAACAACTGTCCATAGGCTATTTCATGAGCGAAATAGACTATCTTTTCGATATTATACCAGTTGCTCACTATGACAATCGTTCTAATATTTATTTAATTTAATTTTTAAGGCGAACCCTTTAAAAACTGATATAGTGTGCGACTGTACTAGCAGGCCTTTATGTTAACTTTTGAAAACTCATTTTAAATCCCTCTATGGCAGTTCGTCATTATGTCAGTTGCTCCGGGTTTCGTAAATTATTTTATATTTAAAATAATTATGCGCGACTGCCATAATCTCGATTTTAAAATGAATTTAAATAGTGGGGCAACTGTCATAGTGAACAACCGTCATTTCGTGCGACTCTCATTTGCTGATATAGTTCACTCTTTTGCCGCTAGAGCGCTCCTGCATGAAGTTTTGCAAATAAGTACACCTAGAAATACACAGTAACTAATAATTGCCAACAAATTGTGTCTGAATAAATCTGTTATAGAGTGCATACTTGAACATTACTAATATTTATTATTTTTGTGAACAATGTACCTCTGTTTGTTTTAAAAATTGCGTACATGCATGGTACTTTAAATGGAAGGATTGAAAGAATAACGGTAAATCACAAGCATTTAAATCAATTACTTATATGAATGCCACTTTTATTGGAGGAGTAATTGCAGTAAGGTTCCAAACAATGTGTATACGTTTAAGTTAGTTACATGCAATTGTATAAAACTTTGATTAAAGGTAGTTAAAATAAGGGTGCAATATGTCCTACTTTAATGGAAAGTAGTAAAAGAAAGGTTTCAAGATGCCCATATATAAATGTGAATTTTGAATTTATATCGTTTGCCTCCCAGCGGATTATTAATTCTTATGTCATTCCTCATTATGAAGCACAACAATGAGAGCCTCCTATCTGTTATTGTACCCCATGACACAACACGTGCCCGACGTTTCACACTCAGCCACTGGTGGGCGTACGTCCTAAATAAGTGGCCACAATCTCTATAGTGTCGAATACACTGGCAAAATGGACTTACGAATGAAAGTATATTAATTTGAACTATAGTTGAAGGGAAAATCTATCACTTTTTTTTTGCCATTTTGCGATTTTAAAAACTTTGTGATAAAAAAACTGTTCAACCGAAATAAACTGAAACGTAACCGAAAACTGAAATTAAAATTTCGGTTTACGGTTCGGTATAACGGTTTTCGGTTCTGGAAAAATATCGTTTTAAATTTTGGTTCGAACCGATACGATGCGCTGTTCGTAGCGCTATACCAAATAGGAGTGCAAGATTATGCATTTTGGGTGCAATAAATAACAAGTTTTGTTTTAAAAACATGTTTTGCTGCAGGGGGGGTGGGGATTAATTTTTGAAACACGAAAGGAAAGGGTGAAAAATTGAGCAATCCGCAATCCGGGTGAAATAATTTCATGAACGTTTTGTTGTGAGCCTGCAGACGAGAAGTTGACTAGTCCGCAATACACGTTGAGGAAAAACTACGGAAGATACCTACGGTCAGGATTGCGGGTCTCGACGTAAATTCAAACCTGTGACTTCCCGAAGCATTAACGAAAAAATAGAATATTCCCTATACTCAGCATCTGGTTTTAAATAAAATAGTAGTCCGAAAAAGGACAATTATTGAAGGAACTGGCAAAAAAATACTGGCCCCGTTCTTCAGGAAGAAAAAAGTTCAGTTTTTGGGTTTATTTACTTCTGACTCCGGTGTATAAGTCCACTAAAAAGGGGGGGAGGGGGGGGGGGGTAACTTAATTCCTCCTAGATGCCTGTGACTTTTTTGACCCCACAATTCATGTAAGCAACCCAACAAACCCAAATCACAACCAATCAACGAACCAACCACCAGCAAGCAGTCTCAACCTCTCCATGGAGAGTTACGAAGGCCATAGCGCATGTTTTGACAAAGACTTCGAAAAGATGCAATTCAAATTTTTGAACACTTTTCTTTATTCTTTTGTGTGTTTTAAAACGTATTTTTTTTTTGGTACTCTGTTGTTTTGAGTCAAAGCTTCTTGATGTTCTTGTGCATTTTCTTGTTTCCTAAAGACCAACACAAAATCGTCCAACTTTTCATCTACCAAGAACCCAGACCAGACAATTTTAGTTACTCGTTTGCTTTATCGGATTCAACCTATGCCTTACAACCAACTTTGGCCATCCATGTGTTACATCGGGAGTTGGCAACAGGCGGCCGGCGAGACTTATTTTTGTGACTCACTATATTCTATAACGTTTAGTTTAGTTTTCCCCCAATTATATATCACAAACAGGTTCCACCAATTACATGTGATTAAAAACAGCACCGAAATAATATAAACATAACAATTGACTCAGAACACCAATGTTGAATCTCATAGAGATGTCGAGAGTTCCGCAAGTAAATTACCACAGAGAACAGGGGTAAAGCATAGCAAGTGTTCAAGAAACAAAGACTAAACCATAAAAAAACTTATCCCCTATTAATACTAAACAATTCGTTCTTAAGTTAACTCTTTCCGACCCAGAGGTGCTATGGAGCCATTTCGTTTTTAAATTTTAATCCGGGTAAATAATAGTTTTTTTTCAATTAGATCCCATTTTTTTTGCAAATAATAAATAAATACATCTTGCCATGCAAAATTGAAAATATGCAAAAAAAATTTAAATATAGTTTTAGGAATGTGTTTCAAATTTGAATTTGTCCTTAAAATTTATCTTTAATTTAAAAGCCAATATTTAACATTAAAAATTATTAGGAAAGATTACAAATTTAATTAATTACCTAAAATGACTTAATTCAGAGCAATTCAATTTGGGGTCTAGAAAGATTACCGTAAGATAAAATGTACATCAGTTCTGTTGAAGAAAAAAGAATGCTACTATAAATAAGCAAAAAGGGTTTTTTGTTCATCTTCAAATTGACATTTTCTAGTTGAACCATATACTCAAAATCTAACTTCATATAGTTGGTTATTTGAAATATTGCGAAAAAATTACGTCAGAAATAAATCTACGTTTAACAAGAGGTGAGTAATACACTATTTATTCCTAATGCATGCATTATCTATTCGTACGCCCAAATATTATGGGGCCACTTTTTTTTTATTTTATTGGCTAAGAGATACGGTAATTAGTTCCTAAGAAATGTCAATTAACCTTAGTATGTATTCACAATGAGAAAAGTATGCTCCGCCTCAAGATTTACTCTTATTGGAGCATACAATATAAAAATGTAACAACCATGTATACAAAAAATATGGAAAAATAAAAGTCAATCAATCAAAAAAAATCAATCGTTCTATGAAAGTCAATTTCCCCTCTTTCCGCACAGCGTTCAAAATATCTGCTGCACCTTTTTAACGAGCTACTTTCCCCTAAACCCACCGGGTTCCAGATTACACTTCCATATTCGAGGATGGAGGGATCGTACAAGTGAACAACAACACTTACTGTGGTGTTTAGGTGAAAACTCATATAACAAGTTTCTCAAAAAAATTATTGCATTGGAAAATATTTTTACTAGGCCGCTTCGCGAACGCTTATTCCAGTCGGTTGATGGATAAGCTTTTTTAAATATTCTGTCCAATGATTACGTTTTTAGGTGGATATAGTTACTTTATATTAATTGTTTTATTATACCCCTGTCAAAGGCTTATATTTAAACTTTTATTGCTATGAATTTTGACCAATTTTTTCATTTTTTTTCTTTAAAAAACCTACATCACCATAATCTTTATGTCAATGTAAAATATGAACGTTGTATAGCCCCACCCTTTTGGTCAGAATCGGGCCTAATATTGCGAAAAATCGTATTAAAAACCGAAAGAAAAATCGTGAAAGTTACATTTCTATGAGAAAAATTCTTCAAAATGTCTCTAAAATCATAGCATGGTTGGTTTAAAACGTTCCCATAAAGTTTCATTAAGATCGGTGTAGCCGTTTGCCAAATATCACGAAAATATCTCATTAAAATCGAAAAATACCCGTAAAAGTAATATGATAATCATAAAAAATATTTGATCGATTGCACCCAAAAAACGTGGCAGGTCTAAATTCAGAGATTTCAAAGGTCCCCTCAAATATTCATCAAGTTTCGCATAACCCGTTTACCCGGTAGGGGTGCGAACAAACAGACAAAGATACAAAAAAACACCTGAGCTATTTTTTTGGTGGTCAGTAAAATTGAAGTCTTCGCTTCGCTCATCCAAAAAGATTTTTTGGGTCAGATGCAATTTTGTCTTCAGAACAATGCCAAAGATAAGTAATGTCGTAAAGCACCACATTATTTCCCAAAAAAATATTATACGATTGTTTTGGAGTAATAACGACGACAATCGCGTCTACAATACAGAGAGTTATAATATTTTTATTTTGTTTAGTAATGGTAAGTTATAGTAGGTGGCGAAGGGAAACATGGGGTTTGATTACTCACTGTGTGCAGTGTGCACATATACGGGTAGGATTTGCACAATATTGTGCTTATTGCGAATTAGTTTTAAATTGCACTTTTGCCCTTTTCGGTTGAAAATGTCACACATCAATTTAGATTCAACGACGTATTTAAAAAGTATAAGAGTGAGTTACCTGCTTGAAAGTACTTTTTGGAAAATTTTGTGATAATAACTTCATATGATTTTAAAACATTTGATTATTTCTACTCGTTTCCGAATAGGTACCAGGCGATATTATTTTATCCAGTTACATTAACAGTTAATTTCAAAATTATTTACAATTCCTCAATGATTGACTATAAAGTAGGACAGTAGATATTGTCTATCGTGCGCATGAATAGATTTTAATTTTTAATTCGAACAAACACTGGTGTTTATAGTTGTAGCATGCAAAGTTTCAAACATAATTAATATTTAAGTTTTAGTATCGTTTTAAATTTTCACTTACGAACCATTCTGACATTCAGAAGTAGTATACATAACGTTCTTTACTCAATGATTCTAAGGCCACTGATTGCCTTTTATTGATATTCACACTTTACCATGGTTTGGGCAAAGTAAAATGTTAGCCGGTTTGAATCATTACCATTAAAGTGAAAAGTATAAAAGGGATCAAGTATTTCACTTTTCAACCTATAAAAGAAATAATAATTGAAAATGTGTAGTATTAGTTAACGGCATTGCGTTTGATCTTCATTGACAAAAAATATCTGGCTAGCAAGCACTAAAAGTCCACAGCCCGAGTAACGAGTGATATGTTACCCACCGACCTGACTTTTGTTGGATTATTATTATCTCAGACTTTTTATATACGGCGGTGGTCAAATCTCCTCGAGCGAGGTTCCCCAAAAGTTAAACCGCTGGGAAAAGACTCAAACCCAATCATTTATACACGTTAAACATCAATCAAATAAAACTAAACTAGGAAGCTTCGCAAACGCTTTTTCAGTCGCGATGCTGGATGAGCGTATTTTTTTTTAAACGAAAAAAGTGTAAATTGCGTTTTTCATGAGAAATTATTTTTCGATTGCGCTAAAATTTTTACACACATATATAAATTTATAAAATTGAGGTTCTGTGAAAAAATCATAACAATCGAATAAAGCATGTAGGTGTTATAAGTCGAAGAAATTTGTTAAAAATAAAAAAAATCGTAAAATTGCGATTTTAATGAGAAATAATTTTTCGATTGTGCTAAAAACGGGGCATGTTCTAAGTTCAGAGATTTCGAAGGCCTCCATAAAATTTCATCGCAATTGGAGTATCGGTTTAGCCTGAATCGTGTGGACAAACACACAAAAATACAAAAAAAAGAAAAAAAACATTCCGGATTTTTTTCTCCAGTGTAGTGTAATGGAATCTTTGCTTCGCTCGCTTTGCTCATCCAAAAAACTTATCTTTCGACTTTTGTTAGGGACTGTGTGGTTCATTCTTTAAATATATCATGTATAGTTTTCCCCTAAACGTGGCACATCCAAGTTCAGAGATTCAAAGGCTCCCTTGAAAATGTCATTTCACAGACTATTTTCCCCATGATATATTGTGCAAAAAGTCAATTAAAAAACATATTTTCATTAAAAGTATGTCTTTGATTGTACCCCAAATCTATAACTAGTTCAAGGGTTTTAAAATGTTTCCTGAAAATTTCATCGATATCGCAGTGGCCATTGTTTGGAAGTGCGATATAAAAGCTCGTTCACTACGCAAAACCAAAATGTACTTAACACTGAAAGTAACTCATTGAGCGCTTGTATTGTTTTGCTGCCCTTTTTCATTTAAGCGTTACTGTATATATTATTTAGTAAGTCACTATGAAATAAAATCGTAAAAATAAAAAACGAGAGCAATGCACAGTGTTGTATATATAACTAGAAGCTTCGCAAATGCTTTTCAGACGCGTTTTTTGGATAAGCGTAATAAGTGCATAAATTAGTTATGTAGATTTTCTGTTGTACTGTGAAAAAATCGTTACAATCGGGTAAAGCATGTAGGTGTTATGTGTCTAAGAAAAAATTTTTAAGCGAAAATAAGCGTAAAATTGCGATTTTCACGAGAAATAATTTTTCGATTGGGCTTAAATTTCACACGAATATATTTATTCATAAAATTTAGGTTCTGTAAAAAAAAAAATACAATCGAATAAAGCACGTAGGTGTTATAAGTCGAAGAATTGTTTGAAGATTTTTTTTAAATCGAAAAATATAGTAAAATTGCGATTTTCATAAGAAATAATTTTTAGATTGCGATCAAAAACGTGGCAGTTCTAAGTTCAAAGATTTCGAAGGCCTTCAGAAAATTTCATCGTAATTGGAGTATCGGTTTAGCCGGAATCGTGTTAACAAACAGCCAAAAAAAAGGTAAAATAACATTCCGGATTTTTTCTCCAGTATAGTGAAATGGAATCTTCGCTTCGCTCGCTACGCTCATCCAATGAAATTGCAAATTAAATAATTATTGCAATAATATAGCTTCTGAAAATTAAATGGTTAAATTACACTCCATATAAATCCATTGTACGTATATCTCAATATATCTGAGCAAAGAACATTTTAAAATAAGTTTTTTTTACTCTCACACCATTTTTCTTATATTTTGTTTCTCTCCCTCTTTTATGCACTCATACGCTCACTCGCAAACACGAGCACACAATTAAACCGTTGATTCACTCAACGATTAAACATTTCTCTGACACTGGGAAAACGCTTTAGTCCCACCGCGTTGATGATGAGCTTTTTTTGTAAGTTTTTAGTTTTTGTAGGTCCACTTTTCCTTTGCAAGTGCTTTTTGAATGCATTGTAGGTGATTGTTGTCAAGTTTCTATTGATACTTGTTAATTGTTATTATAAACCTAAAAGAAACTCATATTAAAACCTATTTTTCTATGGATTCTGGCTAACTTTTTCAACTTTTTCTTTCAAAAAGCAATACATAACCATTACCTTAATGTCCATGTGAAATAAGAACGTTGTAGCCCCACCCGTTTGGTCAGAATCGGCCCAAAATGTCACGAAAATATCGCACTATAAATCGTAAAAAATCGTGAAAGTACGATATTCATGAGAAATATTTCTTCGATTGTACCCAAAAACGTGGGAGGTCTAAGTTTAAAAATTTCGAAGGTCTCCAGAAAATTTCATAGCAATTGGAGTATCGGTTCAGCCGGAATCGTGTTAACAAACACACAAAAATACAAACAGAAAAAACAAGAAAAAACGAAAAAAATCGTAAAATTGCGATTTTCATGAGAAATAATTTTTCGATTGCGCTAAAAAAGGTGGCAGTTCTAAGTTCAAAGATTTCAAAGGTCTCCAGAAAATTTCATTGCAATTGGAGTATCGGTTTAGCCGGAATCGAAACAAACACACAAAAATACAAACAAAAAAAAAAGAAAACGAAAAAAATCGTCAAATTGCGATTTTTCAAGAGAAAAAATTTTTGGATCAATTTTTCGTACGGTGCAGTTCTAAGTTCAGAGATTTCGAAGGTCTCCATAAAATTTCATCGCAATCGGTGTATCGGTTTAGCCGGAATCGTGTTAACAGACACACAAAAATACAAAAAGAAGAAAAAAAACATCCCGGATTTTTTTCTCCAGTGTAGTGAAATGGAATCTTCGCTTCGCTCGCTACGCTCATCCAAAAAACTTACGTGTTTTTTACTTTCAGTCTATTATGATGAATAATTCGGAAAACGCACTGTCAATACTGTATCCAGAATAAAATACGTGCTTTTCAAGGCACATTCTTATTCTTATCTGTGAATCGCATTAAATCACAAAGCTTAGATTCATTTCCCCCATCAAGTAAAATACGTCTCGTTAGAAATTGGAATAAAAATTGTTTAAATAAGGTTTTTAAAGATGACAAACAATTGTTATACATAGATATCGTTAAAAGTTAACTTGCACAAAGCTGAATACGTTAAATCCATCCTTGCAATACCAAAATTTAAAAAAATCCGGGTAATAATCACACTTGGATTTCGCGCTGTAGAGAGTCAATGCGAAGAGCTCTCATTGGTTCGTGCGCCGCCGGGCAGCGCGTGTCACCAATCATACGGCCCGGTCTGACTTCTTCTGGCGGGGTTACAAAAGTAATCTTACCGTGTGTTGATAGTAACTATGCACCCGTTTAGGATTCAGAAAAGCCGAAATTGATAAACAAATCTAACGATTGGGGAATAGTAGTCATGGAGAAACCACTGAAGTTTTTATATTATATTTTGTTTAAAATTGCCATAAAATCTACAGATCAAAACGCATTTGTTATTGTCTGATTATACAATATACATTTCACAAGAATGATTAAAATAATCCTCTGGGGTACATTATTGGACTCGTTGCTCCAAAGCTTACTGTTCATGTACCATAGTAGAAGGGAAAAAACCCCCAATGAACCGAAATTTGAACCGTGAATCTGAATCGTTTTAAATACGTACTTATTTAAAAATTAAAAATATTTTTAAAGCTACAATTTACAATATGTTTAAGATAGGCCTACTTTGGGAACAAATAAATGCTTGACACTTGCATAAACCCCTGTATATAGTCTTATCTCATTAATTGACAACATTGTTTCCACTGTTTTAAAGCATTCCATCATCATTTTGCACCATCATCTTTACAAACAATGTTCATCATTAATTTCATACTGTTGCTGTTATATATTTTTCAGGTTATTTATTTTGGATGAGCGTTTGCGAGCGAAGCGAAAAATTCCTTTTCACTACACTGGAGAAAAATATCCGGAGTGTTTTTTTTTTTTTCTTTTTCTTTTCTTCTTTTTGTATTTTTGTCTGTTTGTTAACTCGATTCCGGCTAAACCGATACTCCAAATTTCAATGAAATTTTCTGGGGCCCTTTGAAATCTCTGAACTAAGAACTGTCACGTTTTTTAGTGCAATCAAATTTTTTCTCAAAAATCGCAATTTTACAATTTTTTCGATTTTTTAAAAATTTCTTCGGCTTATAATACCGACATGCTTTATTCGATTGTAATTGGTTTTTAACAGAACCTTTATTTTATGAATTAATATACTCGTGTGAAATTTGAGCGTAAACAAAAAATTATTTCTTATGACAATCGCAGTGTTTACGATTTTTTTCGTTTTTAAAAAAAAAAACGCGCATCCAACAACGCGCCGGAAAAAGCATTTTCGAAGCTTCCTAGTTGTAAACATGTACTTTTTTTTTGATTAGTACGCTGGATCCCCCGTGGTCATCCATACTTATTGGCCCGCTCAACGCACTCGCACTCACACTCACACGTTCAAACATATAATAATTATATTGCAAGCAGTTGGGATACTACGCTTCTAATAATTTCTGAACTTTATAATATTTTGTTTGCATCTATTTATTTCCCTATGAAAAATTTAGACTTGAGTTATATTAGCACACGGCCTTGAGATACCCTTTTGTTGATAAATAATATAACCCTTAAATAAATCACAAACAATTTTTAGAAATTCAGGGCCAAAACCTTACACAATCAAAAGTATTGGGATCTGAAAGAAGTGCCAAGCTTATATTCTATTCTACATTTTTGCACTTTAGTACATAAAATTCCCTTTGCCCATCCATCCCGCATTCCGCATCCTTCCAAAGACTGGCAACATTTCGTTTCAACTATTGTTTGAAATGTAAAAGGTCGTGCGAATTCATTTTGCAAGCTTTGCAAGGATTTCAGTCACTAATGGCGTTGCGAAAAAATGTTTCTAAAAGTGCGAAAATGTTTTAAAAAGGGGAATTATATTGGCCCTTGTTTAGATATCAATACTTATGATTGTGTACGGTTTGGCTTGATTTTTCCCAATTTTTTTTTTTGTGGAATCTTTTTTAAGTTTCATTACAAATTATTTGTAAAATAGATATTTTATTAAGCAATATTACAATCATGTTTACCAATGCAAAATATTAGTTGCCCAAAGACTTAAATTTTTTAAGCTCGTTGGTAATCATTGTCAAGTTTCTAGCTACTTGTTGATTATGCCATGTAAAAGCTTATAATAAAACCACATTACGATTCCTTCCAGACAACTTTTTCAACCTTTTCTTTCTTTTTTTTTCTCTTGTTTCACATGCAAATTTTAAATATTGTATATATCCACCAGTTTGGTCAGAACCATCGGCCCAATTTAAAGTCAAAAGTGATTTTGAGCATTTTTCAAACCTTTTTTCACCTCAAATCAAAGATTTTTTTGGGGGAGGCTAATGGATAGAAGAAAATGCGTTCTTGTTTTAAATTCTATATTTTACTGGAGCAAAGCGCTCCTGTAAGCTTCACTTATGTGTCCATTCGTCCGTCCGTCTATCAGTCTGCATGCGCGTGTATGACGATAAAAACCGAACAAAAGCTCGAATTGACATAATATGTGATTATTTTGTGTCATTATCCTTCAAGAAAAAACGATTTCAAATTTTTTTGGTGACCCTGGGGGTCAGGCGGTGGCGCTAGAGTCCCCCAATTCAGACTTTTCATTACCCGGCACCTTCACCAAAAGCAAGATTTTAAACAAAGGAAAGGATAACGTATTATTTCTGTTTTGTATACTTCTTTGACGATAGTGACGATGTCGTGTTAGTTCAGTATAAGTTTCTCCTTTTTCTCCTTAGCTAAGATGCATTCTTGTGGTGACTTTTTGAGAAAACTTTACTGTTCAATTTGTCTGATTATGCGTGATTTATGTGTGTGTGTGTTGGCCTATGAGGCCCCAAGATTTGTTTTATTGTGGTGTTAGAAGTTTTCGTATTTTTACCGTTGTGTATCGTTATTTGGGCATGATATAGGACTAAATCAGAATAATATCAGAAAATTGTATAATATTTCATTTGAAGTTTTAAGCATTTCGAGAAAAAATAATTCATTCAGATACGGTTATTTATCAAACAACATTGGGAATACATAATCATACGCTCACTCAATTACTTTACAACACTGCCTTCCATTGGTGCAGATCGACTATCTAAGTGTTTTTATAAATTATTACCTTATTTTTCGATATTTAAATGTGTTTTGGTTGGTTTTTGTTTGTGTGTGGATGAGTGTTCGACCACACTTTAACCCTCGGTCAGTATGGTGATTCAAGGATCGTCCGTCACTCTAAAGGATAACGGGAATGTAATAAAAGGTTCGTTGTGAATTTATAACTACAGCTTACCATTTTTCTGAACGCTTTTAGTTTGTAAGAGATTGTTTGTGCCAACCAGTTGGCCGTTACACTCTAACAGTTTATATTTTGCCCATTCTGAATTGGACACTTGATCGTAGCTGACAATATGAGAATTTAACCTTTATGCTCTCTATTTCCGCATTAATGTTCTGCATTCTGCATGAAAACCCTCGAATTTGTTGTTTCCCGTCCCCCAGAGTAATCGATCAAATAAAAATATTATGCAAACAACATGTATTATTTGTATTTACTAGTTTCGATTTCTCATTATCTGTTCTGCATCAGCAGACATTGTGCCGTCATATATATCGACGACTCAAATTGTGTACACAACAACATTCCAGGATGACGTTTGTGGTTTTGAGAGTTAAATAACTAATCTTAACAAAATGTAGGCTACGCCAGTAGCGTGACATAAGATTCAAACAAAGACAGTGTGATTTTAGTTTTTGGACAATTATTATAATAGTTTAATTCCCTGTCTTGAGTACACCTGCGGACGGAATAAATTAAAGATTGCCCCCTACAACGTATCTATCCCAAACGTTTATCTTTAGAGCAATTCAAATATTTTTCTGAGGGAAAAGGGGGGCTGTAAGGATTTGTTGGTCGAACTTAATGTTCTATTTTTTATTTATTTCATTATTTAGTTTAAGTCTATCCTATTCAGTTAAAAAAATGATTTACACAGGAGGACAACCCAAAGTTGTTCCGCAATGTGCTGATTACGAAGCTTTGCTCCCAATTTTAGGTACTTCCTCACCCATGGTCACTTTTTTAAAAACGACGAATTGAAAATGGCGTACACACTTATTTCCACAAGATTTCTTCGGTTGAAGACAGATTGCGTTTTTTTTTTGCGTTACTATTTCATCACTAGTATATTGCAATCAAATGAACAGAGTTACGAGTTCTTTTTAAAATTTTAATTTTCGTATTCTTGGAAATTGCATTATCTAATGCATCAATCTTTGTGATATCAAGTCCCTCGACATTTTTGTAATTAGATTGAATGGTCGGAAGATGAGGGGGTCGGGGGAGATGGGGGTAACGTTTTTATACGGAAAAGACATGTTTTGTTTATCTATTATATATTTTACCAGATGCTAGGTTTTATCGCTGTTCATTTCACTCAACTAAACTACCTAAAATCGATTCCCTAACAATATGTATTCAGAAGCAAAAAAGAAACCATTACCAAATAGGGTAGTAATATTACGTTAATTATAGAAGTTTTAAAAAGTGAACGTGTTCGTTGTCGCCTGCACATGAACCTGTTTTCGGTATATGCGACACTTGCTCAACCACGTATACAAGCCATCATGATAATTTATGATACTTTAGGCCTATCCTCTAAACACGTAATTTTTTAATTGTTTATTATAACTCATTTCTGGGATTTGTATTTACATTTTAAACCTCCTTCTTAATTGTTATTAATCAATGAATGTAATATTTTCATTTTTCAATTCAAAATTTATTTCATCCCTTTTTTTCGCTTAATCTTGTTCAGTTTTCAAGTTTTAAAGCGTGATGTTAGTACTTGGCTTCAAATATTGTCCTATGTCTTTCTGCCTAAAACAAACAAAAAAACAAATAGAAGGTTGCATGCATTATGGCTCTATACTAGGAAAACGCCAAAGTCGTTGTTAGACGGGTGAGCGGGGTCATGTGTTGAGTACCCGGGAATATTTGCATTTAAGTTTTTTGTTTGTTGTTTGTTTTTTATTTTTTAAATTGTTTGTCCCCTAAATTTTATGAATCTTTATATTTATTTGTCAATGAACAAATTAAATAAATCATGTTTAGTATGGAGAAAAATTTAAATGTCTATTTTATTTTTTGATACACAATTTTTGGGTTTTTTCACAATTAAAAATTTCCAGAATTCTTTAAAATTCTAAAAAAAAACTATGAAAATCTTGAAAATCTTTAAAACGCACATAATTAATTTTTTGGGTTATTATTTCCTAGCGTTGATAAGTAAAATTCAGATGTGAAGGGTTTTAAGAGGACTTAATCCCCAGCAATCGCATACCAATTGAGCAAATCCTAGGAAAAAACCTTCAGTCAGGGTTGCCGGTCTCGAAAGCAACTTGAAACCGTTAGAAGGTCGACGTTTCTTTGCATTTTTTTTTAAATTAATTAATGATTGTCAATCATGGTTGTGTAGTGTATCGACCAATGATAAATTTGCTTTACCTAGTGGGGCAAACCAGCTTGAAATTCATAGATTGACAAGCCACACAAGCAAAACAATTTTGTCAGAAGGGGTGTGGGTGGGTGTTGAAGCTCGTTGGTCTCCACTCCCCCCCCCCCCCCCCGTTAGCTATGCATGGGGTAGTTGAAAAGGATTTACGGTTTCAAGGTTTTAGTTCAGCTTTCTAAGAACGGGTTTTTTAAAATTAGTTTATAACTGCCTACATCTTGTCCTACCCGCTCGGCGGACGTCCATGCTTTTGTGTCTGGTATGTCTGGTCTTCCCTTTTTTTAAACATGTATAAGATACCTTGAGTCAATACACAAGAGAAAATCAAGAAAAGTAGAAAAAGCGATCATGACGAACGTAATATCAACATCAGCCATTAATTTTTCGTGATTTTTGGAGGTCAGGAGGGGGATTTAGTTAACTTTCCACTCGAAATAAATGTGGATCATGTAATTATTTACTACAAATCGAAATTAAAAAAGTCCCCCAATTAAATTACGATTACAATAACAATTACAATTAAAACCTACGGGAGTGTTTCCCGACTAACCAAATAGAGGAAAAAGAAAAAAAAAGTGGATCATGTAGTTTTGTCACAAGAACATCGAAACTTCTTAGCATCGTACAAAACCCCACCCAACGTTGGCAACTTGTGTGCCTTTAAACAATATTAAAATATTGAAACTTTAAAAAAAAATTATTTACCAATTAAATACTAAACACATCATCTAGGGCGACGGTCGTCGCCCGCAGCCAAGCGCACGTGACTGCTTACGCGACGACGAACTCGCAGCCATGTATACAGCTACCAGAGTTGGGGGGGGGGTTTAAATAAATAAATAAATAAATACATTTTATTTAGAGTCTACCCACTCAGTTATGTAACTGATTTTCAGTGGGGGACAGTAAATCAAAGCGACCATCCCTGTAGGCCCCCGACGCAAACGACGAGTGCTCTCTGAGAGCTATCTGCACACGCCGCCCGAAAGATTTACAATCTTGAAACTCGGTATATGAGCTGATATGTGGTCCAGGACCAGACGCAGTGCCTTTTGCATTCAAACCAAAATCGGGTACAGGGACCGGGAAAAAAAAAATTGGATGATAATCAAAAAACGTAATTACTAGAGCGTGGTAATTTTTACAATTTGAATTTAAACATGCTCTTAACCATTATAAATATTCTGGGGTCCAAAACACAAGGACTTAATTTGGGGGGACCGTGGGCCCATAAATGTAAAAAAAAAAACTCTGAACTGAAAAAAATTAATCACTTAAAGAAAAACGCTACAACTAAAATGTTTTTAAATGTGGAATAGACTTTGTATCTCTCATTCTTTTTCACTTTTGAATATGGAAAGCAAAATTGGGTAACGGGTACCGGAGAAAATCAAAATTATCAAAAGCTAGGTAATTCCGTACTTATATGAATAGACGCTACACAGAGAAACTGTACATCTTAGAACTTTTAAACATAGACCACACTTAGATGTCCCTCATGCGCAATCACTTAAGCTTTCAAACCCAAAACCGGGCAATAGGGACCGGGAAAATCAAAATGGAAATCAAAACGCGCAATAACTCAGGCGTTGTAATTTGTACAAAAATTGAAATTAATCATGCTCTTAGCCATTATAAATATCTAGCGCTCAAAACACAAGGGAGCAAATTTGGGGGACGTGGGCCCAAAAAGTAAAAAAACGACTCTCAACCAAATTTTAAAACATTCAAAGTCCATCATTCACGCCGATGATAGGAAACAAACAGCAAAAAGATGTAATATCCCCCCCACAAATACAAAAATTTGTAAAAAAAAAAATCGGCAGCCAAGGTTTCCTTCAAATGTCAAAATGTCCCAGGGACTATTCGCCCTTTGACCGAGGAAAAATATCACTTTCAGTCTGGATAAATTGTCAGGGGACAGGGGGGAGGTATAGAAACGACGATCTACTGTTCAAATTAAAAGTGCCGATTGTATTGTATGAGCTTCTTCTACCGATCAAATATCTAGGCGTAACTGAGCATCAGGGCTGAATAAAGTTAGTTCTTGTAAAAAAATTTAATTATCTTACACCTAGGCCTAATATAATTTAAATCTCTGGGAAAAAGTAGATGCATTCATTAGTTTATATTTACATATTTAAAAAAAAGATTACCAAAGGACAATAATTCCACACAAATATAATAATATAATAATACTATAAGTGTACAACAAGACTAATAATAGACCACTGATATAATATTCAATTAGGATATTAAAAAAGTTAAATGAAATGAACTAAACCAATAGAATAGAAATTAGGAAAATAAAAATTAAGCAGAAAACAGAAAACATTTCCGTATTATAATGTGAATGGTGGAAATTCCTCAGTGACATAATTTAGTTATCTTGTCCATTTTTGGCATGCTTAAATCGCTACTGCGACGCCACCTAGTAGCGATACATAAGAACATCGTGAAACGGTAAAGTAGTCCACCTAATGCATCAGTACAGCGGTGCCATCTAACTGCAGTTGGTAGTAGCATATTATGGCAATTGCGCGAGACAGTATGACCATGGTATGACAGTTGCCCGAAAAATAAATCGCAATATTATTAAAAAAAATACGCTTTTAAAACGTTAAATGAGTGAAATATTGTTTTAATATTATTATATTAAATAAATAAAATTTAAATTAATATATCAGTTGCTCACTATGTCAATTTGTTGTAGGTCAGTCGAGGCTTTCCCTTTATTTTTTAATTAATTAATTAATTTTTTTGTTTATTTATTTTTTATTTTTTTATTTTTAATTTAGCTAACGCTATTAGACGACAAGTTTGAATTGAATAATATAATATATTATTTATATATATATATTTTTTTTTTTTTCAAATATTTTGAAAACAGTAGAACACGCTACTTATAAAAACAAATTGTAGGATGCCCGCTGTAGGGTACATATCAGATTTAACGGGTATGACTTTCAGGTGTCTTAACTAGGCATGTTGCGGATAGGACAATTGTGTACGAGGGCTGTTTAAGAGGACTCAAATCCATTGCATTCGCATAAACGACTGAGGAAAACCTCGGAAAAACATTCAGTCAGGATTGCCAGTCTCGACGGGATTCGAACCCGTGACCTCCCGAATCAGAGTCAAGCGCTTAGCGCCCGAGCCAACAGTGCCTTGTAACGTGGGAGGTCCATAGACATCCCATATAATTGGCTAGACTAGCAGTAGCGGTCCACTTCCGGGACAATTAGAAGCCCATCTTGAATGGGTGACTTTGCATGTTAATTAGATGGGAGCGATTAATCGAAAAAATATTTTTTAAAGATGGCCGCCAGTTTGGCAGGTGAGCATATCGACTTTAACACCAAATGATTACTAAATTCCGTATGCAATAACTTTCATTGTTTCTGTTTGTTCAATACCATGCTGCACAAGCTAAAAACCCTATCAAACAATCCAGTTCAGTACTTTATTGCATTTAAAAAAAAACATAAATTAAAACGCCAAAAACCCCCATCTTTAATGGGTGAGATTGACGCTTCAATTTGGTACACTCGCACCTGTGCGGATGTATTGGAGACTGCGTATCTAGCCTACTATAGGTGTTAAGATATCTATGGGTGGGTCAGTTGAGAGTTCGGTAAACTAGCTCCAACGAAATATTTCACAAAATGCTTTGTAGTGGTGGGGGTAGTATGAATGCGCGGTGAAATGAATGTCGCCTTTGTGTATGAAATAGAAATATCTTTTACCAACACAAGCAAAAAGTTTCTTTGCTAGATCACAGAGTTCCGAAGTGTGCTAGATCCACGCTGTGCTAGCGTGAAAAGAGTTTACAAAGTTGTTATGTTGGGAAAACAACTTTGACTATCTGCATTCTTTCGCGGGAACCACTTTATTTAATTCATTATTTTTGGTTTTGTTATCTATAATATTTGATGTCTAAGGATATTAGGGAGATGGTTGATAAAAGACACAATGTTGAAGGGGAATAATTCAAATTATAAGGTTATTATCATTATTATCATACCTTTTCTGTGAATCAGTTTTGTTAAACCCTATTGGATACAGATTAAATACATGGTAAACACGCTTAAAGCCCCTTGAAAGGACTAAGTTTTGGCCATATTTTCAATTATATAAGTGTTTAACTTTAACCTTGTTATAAAGGCGTCAAGTGATTGTATGGCAACCTTTCTGATGAACCCATCATAAACTTGAACACTGATTAAAGAGTTGACAGCAATTAATCATGTGAATAGCTAGCCATTTATTCAAGTGAACATTTTATTTAGGTTTTCTAAACGATAACAAATTCAAAACAACAATAATTAGAGAAATTATGTAATTATACGTATTTAAAATCTAAGTGTATTACGGATTCGAGGGTGTAAATATTGCATTTATTTAAATATTGAGGGTGAGTAATGAAAATCTGCACTGTTTCATTATTTTGTTATACACTGTGAAATTCAGGATGTGTTTACTATTAAATAATATCTAATTGAAGGTTACACATATGAATACGTCATCTTTACAACGTAGCATATTATGTGAATTATTAAATTATTATTATTTTACTATGTATTATCAGAAACAACAGTGTGCGTGTGTATATCCAAAACTTTGGGTCCGTCAAAAAAGTTATACGATTTTGCGATAGAAAAATTATTATTTTGGCGGGATGGTGGAGGTGCCGGTTTAGGAATTACAAACTTTATTGGTGGAGGTGCCAGTCCAGGAATTACAAACTTTATTGGTGGAGGTGCCGGTCCAGGAATTACAAACTTTATTGGTGGAGGTGCCGGTCCAGACAATTTTATTTATAGCCTACATAATATTATTCGAAATACCATTCAATTAAATTAAAAGAATGAAACGGACTTGCATTATAATGATTGACCAATTTAAATTCACTATCCATTTTGTAATGCAGTATAATAACAGTCGTGTTTTCCGTACCCGACCCGACCCCGTCTAACCCAAAGCATTTTAGTACCCCAAACCGATCCGACTGTCGGAACATCTACCCGCACAGCCCTAATTAATAGAGATTATAATCAAAGTCGTCAGTAGTATTGATAATAGTCAAACCTTACACACATTTATCGTCAAAGTGTGAATTTAACATGTAAATGCGAAGGCGAAATTGGATTCTTGTCGTGAAATACATAATCCTGCCTCTATGATTGAGAATAGGCCTGCGGGCGTTACTTGGAAGAGATAATCGTATTCACACATACCGCTTTGGGTTGGACGTGAGAATCCACACACACTCCAAGTGGAACTGATTGGCTTTATCAATGCTATCAGACCTACATGGAAATAAGGTACAGCCAGCACAAAAATAAACACACAGTTTACTTCTGTTTCTTTCTAGATTACTCTAATTATGTCCGAAATAAATATTATGTAGCATGGTGTTGGAACGTTTGGTATATGTTAAAACATTTTGTACGGGCAAAAGACAAATATTGGGTCAACAAAACATGTTTGTAATAAAATCAAGCTACACAAAGACAGTTCAAAGATATTTTTTTTAATTTTATTCACGGGACGGTTAGATTGTTATCAAAAAGGTCCACGCTCAAAATGGTCCCCAACATTTGGCCGAATTTAAAATGTCCACGTTGAAAGGTTCATTCTTCGTAACCAACGCAATATTTCGTCCATACTATTAATACCATAAATGTAAGTGCCCATGACTTTTAGTCAACTAAATGGATGATTTTGTTGTCCTGGGTTCTTTAATTGGCTATTTAGATTCAAACATATTATTTATGCGCATTGAAAAACACACTGCCTCCTAGATGTTCGTCGTGGCTGGCTCCTCGAGGAGCCACGATGAACATCTAGGAGGCAGTGGAAAAACATTTAGATCTGAATAAAAGATGTGCCAAACTAATGAAGGCCTATTTTTTTTAATTTGTGCAGTAATGCATAAATAACCTTGCCCCTTAATTGCAACCTTGCAAAGCGTGGAAAAATTAATTTGTACGAACTTTAATATTTAAAGCAAAAGTTGCAAATATAATTTCGTTAAACTTTGTAAGGATGCAGTAACGGGCAAAGTAAGTTTATTGGATGAGCGAAGCGAAGACTTCAATTTCACTGACCCCCAAATAATTTAGCTCGGGTGTTTTTTTTTTTTTTTTTTTTTTTTTTTTTTTTTTTTTTTGTCTGTTTGTTAACTCTCTACCAGGCAAACGGCATATCCGATCTTGATGAAAATTTAACAGGACCTTTGAAATCTCTGAACTTAGAGGTGTATTGTTTTTGGGTACAATCGAAGAAATATTTCTCATGAATATCGTACTTTTACGATTTTTTTCGATTTTTAGTGCGATATTTTCGTGACATTTGGGCCAATTCTGACCAAACGGGTGGGGGTACAACGTTCATATTATACATGGACATTAAGGTTATGGTGATGTAGTACCTTTTGAAAGTAAAAGTTGAAAAAGTTAGCCAGAATCCATAGAAATAAAGCTTTTAATATAAGTTTTTTGATTTTTTGTGCGATATTTTCGTGCCATTTGGGCCAATTCTGACCAAACTGGTGGGGCTACAACGTTCATATTATACATGGACATTAAGGTTATGGTGATGTAGTACCTTTTAAAAGAAAAAGTTTAAATAGTTGGCCAGAATCTATAGAAATAAAGCTTTTAATATAAGTTTTTTACGGTAAATAATACCAAATGACAGGTAACAAAAGAAACTTGACAACAATCAGCAACAATGCGTAGGCAGCAAAAACAAAGAACTTGCAAAAGTAAAGATATCCCATGCTAACTAAAAATTTTAAAAAGCTCATCCATCAACGCGGCGGGACTTTAGCGTTTTCCTAGTGTATGAAAAGTGCACAAATGTAGAAGTATGTTCATTTGAGATCTTATAGCTTTTGAGTGTGTAAGGCCTGGCAAATTTTTTACAAGTTTTTTTGTATGTAAGGCTAACGCGAAACAAATGGTTATCTTTGGTTTCGAACTGTATAAAAAATGTCGTTTTGATGCTACACAACGTTACAACGTATTTTTGTTTTCCTGTTTTGTGAAGCGAAACTGTACATGATTGAGATGTTTTGAAAACATGATACGGTTGGAGTCGGTTGAATGCCCAGCGGACGTTGTAAATAAGGATGCGAAGAAGACGCAAAGAAGGTGGATACTTAGATTGGAGGGGACTCGGGGATTGCTAAAAGCTGGAGAGAGAGAGAGAGAGAGAGAGAGAGAGAGAGAGAGAGAGAGAGAGAGAGAGAGAGAGAGAGAGAGAGGCAAAGAGGATGCAAAACAACGAAGTGATGGTCAATCCGATCAGGTTACTGAGAGGATACGGAGATTGTCAATAATTTTGACAAAGTTAAAGCTGAACCTTCTACAATGTGCTCAAAAGTTTGTTGTAGAGAACTTACAGAATAGTTTGATTTATTGTACAACCGATTCATACTGTTTATTTTATAACATGCGAGAGCACAATGTCATCAATAGTTTCTTTATTTCGTTAGAATTAAGATTTTCGAGTTCACAAAGGACACATTTAAAAAAAATCTGTTCCAGTCAAATTTACTAACCTTTAGTCTCAAGTAAGAACGAGTTAATTAAATAAATTAAGGATTGTTTGTAGTAATTGCAGAGAAACCGCTGTAGTAAGTTCAGATGAATACAACGTCGTACTTTGTATTACCAAAATAATTAATGTAATGGTTGTGTCCCCTGAAGTAACGATAAACTCAGATAAGCACTTGTTTTTCATAATTCTTAAAACTAGGAAAACGCTTAAGTCCCGCCGCGTTGTTGGATGAGCGTAATTGGTGCATTGAGCTGCCATGTGTAACGCAGATTTTCTGTTGTTCTGTGAAAAAATTATTGCTTAGTCGAAGATTTTTTTAAATTAAATTAAATAAATAAAAAAAATTAACTTAATTTTTTTAATAAATCGTAATTTAAAAAAAATAAAAAATCGTAAAATTGCAATTTTCATAAGAAATAATTATTCGATTGCGCTCAAATTTAACACGAGTATATAAATTGATGAAATTAAGGTTCTGTGAAAAAATCATTACAATAGGATAAAGCATGTAGGTGTTATAAGTCAAAGAATTGTTTTAAAAAAGAAAAAACCCGTAAAATTTCGATTTTCATGAGAAAATAAGTTTTCGATTACGCTCAAATTTCACACGAATATTTTAATTCATAAAATTAAGGTTCTGTGAAAAAATCATTACAATCGGATAAAGCATGTAGGTGTTAGAGGTCGAAGAAATTTTTTAAAAATCGAAAAAAATCGTAAAATTGCGTTTTTTATGAGAAAAAATTTCCCGATTGCGCTCAAAAACGTGGCAGTTCTAAGTTCAGAGATTTCGAAGACCTCCATAAAATTTCATCGCAATCGGAGTATCGGTTTAGCCGGAATCGTGTTAACAGACACACAAAAATACAAAAAAAAGAAAGAAAGAAAAAAAAAAAAAAAAAAAACATTCCGGATTTTTTTCTCCAGTGTAGTGAAATGGAATCTTCGCTTCGCTCGCTACGCTCGCTACGCTCATCCAATCATACAACGACGCTACGTTTATCCGAATGTATGAACACAGTGAGATATGCCAAATAAGCTCATCCATCAACGCGACTGTAGATGCGTTCGCGAAGCGGCCTATGAAAATAATTCCAACGCCACCTAACTATGGTAGGTATGCCTACATACTTAAATAATGAATGTGCTGCAGTACAAATAAGAACAAATAAATACAATATTTGGTTCATTAAAACAAATTGATTTCCTTCTTTTGGTTTTTCTTTTGGGTGACTTTTTAAATGCATGGGTGAGTTGCTGGGAACGGACTGTACGAAATAGAATATTATAATCTTACGAAACCATGCAAATAACTAGTCAGCCTTCTGCGGTAAATGTTTTTCAAGTAACAAGAATTTGCTTTCAAACTCAAGGAATTAAGTCAAGGGTGGGGAGGAGAGAGGGAGGAGGGAGGAAAGAGGAGTGAGGAGGGAGGGAAGGGGAAGAATGATTCAAACGAACGTGTTCATATAACGGTTCACAAACATCCATGATAACATCAACCACAATAATTTCTCAACTGCACTGAATCTTTTAATAAATTTTCCGTTTTAAGAGCAAAAGAGGCAGTATACGTCTTATTTTCTTGGCAGATATTTAAATATGTTTTATATATTTATCATTATGAAGTTTATTAAATTTGTAATGGTTGAATAACTTTTAACGCAGACTGTTTATATTTGACATGCATTTTTATAATTAGGTTTAAATTATTTGTTTCATATATTTGTTAGCTGTTCATAACTTTAACTTTTTATGAATCATTCGTCATGTCATTTATTTAGATGTAGTTTTATTTTTTTCAAAACGGTCCTAACGTGCTGTACAAGTCTTGAAATAAGAAATAAATACGTATACCACCGTTTATGTAAAAATACAATTGTGAATGAAGTTTGTGTCATTATTAATTAATTAGGAGATTATCAATATTTATCGTAACTCAGTCAGAAATCACAGACTTGTATGGATGTTCTAACCATTTTGACAGATTTTTTAACTTAAAATGTAATTTATTTTGTATATAATTCCTAGAATTAATTTAAGATAAAAAGTTATCATAGAGCCCTATTTCAATATTTTTAGTAATGTAAAAAGATTAAACTTTTGTTATGAAAATAATGATTACAAAAATGGAATAATGAGCATGCCTGCCTGCTCTTAATGAGACGATATGAACTAAAACTATTATATTTATGCCAAAAAGCAGGTTTGTTCGCATAATTAGAAGTTTAATCCAAAAATATTACCTTTGCCGATATTTAATATGTTTGTTTATATGGTGTAATAAGTATTATAACAATGTAGTGTTTTATATATTAAATATTAAAGTAAGGAAAGTTGAATTTATTTGATAATCTCAACACAGGAGCGAAATAAAAATCTGAAACGGTAGCTGATTATAAATACAGCTAAGTCAAACAAAATTATGTATTGCATTGAGTTTAAAATATTAGTAGCGGAAAAATGGAAAAACAGATGAAAAACAGGTGCGAAATATTGGAAAAAGTCCGAGACGGCACATAGGATTAGGAAGCTTGTTCGAAGCGTATGGCTCCACGAGGATGTGTGTTCGAATCCTGAATAAGGCATGGGTATTTTGTAATCATCTTTCATCGTCTAAAATAGCATTGGTGCATTAATAGAGACGTTATAAGCAACAAAAATCATCACATCATCCAAATAATGAAGGATATTCTGAAAGATCTAAACATATTTCAAAACAACTTAGCCATGATTCTCCAAACTCTTGGCTTTACTCTTCCTTTACCAAGAGACTAAGATTGTGTATATGATTGGCTACATATTATTATGTTTTTCGATGTACTTGGCAATTATTTTGTCATTTCCATTGCCAATGAAATTAGGAGTACTACCCAACTGCTCACATGACCATTATTTGATGAATGGTTTTTTAAATAATTATAAAACAGCTATTTAGTTTGGCCTCTTCATTTAAGAAAATATATTTTAACAGGGAATTCAATAATGTATACAAATCATGAAACAGTTTAAATAAATAAAAATGTTAAATATGAATAGCTCATATATTTATTATATGTTCTGCATAATTTAAATTTAATTATAGCTTTGAGGTGAACATTACTTCATGCCAATCATGTTTTGTCTAGACTCTAAGCAAGTTTGTAATTAGATTGAAGCCATTAAGTTAAATGTAATCAGTGTTTAGTGAAACCCTCTAGCCTTGTATCTGAAATGTTACCATATTGTTTACACAAACTCAATTTAGCAGTTAGTACCATACTATGCGTAATCAAACACTCAAAAGATATTTTGCATTAGGATGTTCCTAAACTACTTAGACAAATGTCGAGTAACTACCACCGCAATCGCTTAGCCGGTTCCTACTCAAACACAGAAGTTAAGCAACCTCGGGGGTGGTCAGGGGAAGAGTAGGTGTACACACGTCTACCGCTGGTTAGAGCAGATTGAGGGTTCGAGAGCTAGTGTAACGGCTTCGTTCTCCTCGACGTTTGCTCGGCAGTCCGGGTTAGTGGAGGAACCTATATGACTGTCAAGGTTACACCGTCCTTTCGGATGGGACGTAAATTCGTTGGTCCCCTTGGTACTTTTCGAAAGCAGACGGCTACGGTCCTCATCCCTTCTATTCACCCTTCATCCTCATCTATCACCATTCATCGTCTCGAATAGCCATAGTGCATTAATATGAGAAGTTAAGCAATACCTACAAATGAATATATCAATCCAATAAACAACGTTTAGTTTCAATTTGTTTGAACACACAATGTAATAAGTAGTATTATTTACTATATACATCATACCATAATGAAGTACCTACTGTGTAGACCTACTATTTATATAACTAGTTTTGTTTTTTTAGTTCTATATTAGACTCTCGTTTATATTTATCTATAAACTACATTTGCTGCATTGTAAAGTATGTAACGTGTTATTTAATGTTAGTTATTATAAACGTATTTTATACAATAGCATTAACTGCTAGTTAATAAACTACTTCTAGTAAATTAAAATTAAATAAGCTATAGGTCTACCCTACGATTTTCCCTTTTAGATGTACAGTCACTCCAAAAAATGAGTAAAGTACCAATAACTTGTATCACTTTTTTAATGTCTAGTGTGGTAAAACATTAAGCAATAATGATTTCAACACTACTAAAAAATAGAAAAATTACACAGAAAAATACACTGTTGAAACTGCTACGAACTCACACACTGCTTACAATGCTTAACATTTTTGAGCTATCTCTGAATTTTAGCTTTAATATTGACAAAATATGATGCCCGACAATTATTTTATCTCAGCTAATCTCCTATATATAAAAACTGCGTCATTTTATAATTCACTCTTAAAAGTGTCACAATTTACAAAGCAATACCAAATAAAATCGTTTTCGCAAAATGTGTTGTGTTATGTTCTATGGCCTAAGGAAACGATCTCTTGTGCAGCTTTAAGAGGCAAGGTGGCTGAATGCATTGCAAGTCGGGGCTAGGTTTATAGTCATCGTTGTGTCATAAGTGTCACCAGGTGATTGTGTCCGAGTTATCATGACGCAAAGTCTACGACAACCTACAAAGATCGGTCTTGAAACGTTGGAGCCTAGCGTCTAAAACCCATTCCTGTGTACACAAAATAAGATCGCCTCCAATATTTTTAAACCACTTAAAGCACGAACCAAATCGACCAAAATACCACTTTAAAGAAAAGCTAGCGCGCCCTCTGACCCCACGGGTCACCAAAACAATTCTTTATATCCTTGGTGGGCATTGACATTTAAAACGCATGTCGTCATGTTCAGATTTCAACTACATCGTGAGACATATAACCCGCACAGATGGAAGGACAGAAACAAGGTGGCTAAAGTGTGGCTTCGCTCATAGAAAAACATGACATTTCAGTAATATTTGTCTTTTTCCTGTCCTGAAGAGCAAACATGGCATGAATATTGTAAAAACCAACATCTAGAATCACTTTTGTCACTACTTCGAACTAAGCATATATCCAGTTTCACACATTTGTTTGGATGTTTGAAACCATTCCGGCAGATATTTAAATACTTAAAAAATGTATTTATTTTTTGTTAACTGTGTTTTTGGTGCGTTCCGTTACTGTCTATTCCGATACTGCCTTCGACCTTTTTATTCTGAGTCTGCCTACAAACTCGTTACCCGGCTACTTTCCTTACTCCCGATTCTTGGCACATTGGCGCGGTAAGAAGGAATTCTGATACTGTCGACAGCCAATAACATATGTTGCGCTGGGAAGAAAAGAGTAAGAATTGATACGTAAGATCAAAGTTGAAAAGTTTACATTTATTTCATGCATATTACTTATAATTTAGTCAATAATAAGAATGAATACTACTTTAACATTTATTACGTATACAATTCAGGAGTAAATAAAGTTTTTGGAAATCACTTACAATTTAAATTTTTACTTAAAATGTAGCTTTAATTTAAAATAAAAAAAATTCCAATTTAAAAATCATGATTAAAAATAAATACAAAATCAATATAAATCTTAGAATAAATGCAAACATGTTATTGGAAGTTAATAAAGAGAGTAAATGACTGATAAAAGTTGAAAAGAACGTGTTTGCAGCGTCGTGAAAGCCATGTTGGATCATTTTACTGTATTCTTTTTTTAATCTTTTTAACTTTGTGCTCATAATTTTATAGTTTTGTAAAATAGGTGCTGGGTGATCTCCATACGCAGGGCTCTTTCTTGATCCCCGGAATCTATCTCTCTAAAGTCGTTTCAGAACATGTTGTAATGATATACTAGGAAAACGCTTAAGTCCCGCCGCGTTGTTGGATGAGCGTAATTGGTGCATTGAGCTACCATGTGTTATGTGGATTTTCTGTTGTTCTGTGAAAGAATTATTACTAAGTTGAAGATTTTTTAAATTAAATTAAATTTAACTAAAAATTAACTTATTTTTTTAAATTTTTTAAAAATTAATCGTAATTGTTATAAAAATAGTAAAATTGCGATTTTTATAAGAAATCATTTCTCGATTGCGCTCAAATTTAACACTAATATATTAATTCATAAAATTAAGGTTCTGCGAAAAAATCATTACAATCGGATAAAGCATGTAGGTGTTATAAGTCAAAGAATTGTTTAAAAAAAGAAAAAAACTGTAAAATTTCGATTTTTATGATAAATATTTTTTCAATTGCGCTCAAATTTCACAAGAATATTCTTATTTATAAAATAAAGGTTCTGTGCAAAAATCATTAAAATCGGATAAAGCATGTAGGTGTTATAAGTCGAAGAAATTTTTTAAAAATCGAAAAAAATCGTAAAATTGCGATTTTCATGAGAAAAAATTTTCCGATTGCGCTCAAAAACGTGGCAGTTTTAAGTTCAGAGATTTCGAAGGTCTCCATAAAATTTCATCGCAATCGGAGTATCGGTTTAGCCGGAATCGTGTGGACAAACAGACAAAAATACAAAAAAAAAAACATTCCGGATTTTTTTTCTCCAGTGTAGTAGAATGGAATCTTCGCTTCGCTCGCTACGCTCATCCAATTACGTCCTGTCGGCTCCTCCCGTTCCCCTCAGCTCCCCATACAGCGCAACAGATATGATAAGTTGTAGGCAGTTTAAGAATGTCATCTTCCCGCGTCGTCGTGCCATGGGGGAAGTGACCAAGAAACGAGTTTGTAGGCAGAAGAAATATAAAAATCTCGTATGCAGTATCGGAATAGGCAACAACAAACGTAACCGTGTTTTCTGTCATTTTTACCATACACTTCGATAATCCGCTTCCTAGACCCGGCACCTCCACCAAAGGTCTTTAATAATCAAGGCGATGTTATATTACTTCTATCGTTCTCCCTCAATCTGTTAAATAAGTAGCTTCGTTCCCTAACTTGCGAAGTAAAGTACCTTACCTGTGCTTGCCATCCCCTGACTACGATGTATAATATATGGTGGATTATACGATGACGAGCGAGACTTGTATAATATATTATTAAATGTTTTGCACTATAAAGTTACTTCTCCCGAAATGATAGATAGAAATGAATGTTTGTTGATTGATTGTGTTGGTACTTTTATAATTTATATTAATGTTTTTTCAAATTAATTTACCTTTAAATGGCAATTATTTAATTGTAATATGTTCACAAAAATTGTTATTTTCAATAGTTATAATTGTTGTTGTAATATTACTATTTCAAACTATGTTTAAATTAAGCTCATTTTTTCGCCAGCATTTATGGAACGCGTTTTATTAATTGACCTCCTTTGTAAATCCGTTTTATAACTAAATAGGATAGACGTTAAACAAATAAATAAAAAGATAAATAAATAAAATAAAATGTGACCGGTTTATGAAACTTTTGGAGTTAGATTGACTTTTTAGGTTCAAGAGATCGATTTAAAAAGGCAAATTAAATAACACTAGGAACCTTCGCAAATGCTTTTTCAGGCGCGTTGTTGGATAAGCGTAATTGGCGCATTAAGATGCCATGTGTTATGCAGATTTTCTGTTGTTTGATTACAATCGTATTTGGCATGTAGGTGTTATCGAAGAAATTGTTTAAAAATCGAAAAAATCGTAAAATTGCGCTTTTCATGAGAAATAATATTTTTATTGAGCTCAAAAATGTGGCAGTTCAGAGATTTCAAAAAGCTTCAGAACATTTCATCACAATTGGAGTATCGGTTTAGCCGGAATCGTGTTAACAAACAGGCAAAAATACAAAAAAAACATTCCGGATTTTTTCTCCAGTGTAGTGAAATGGATTCTTCACTTCGCTCGCTACGCTCATCCAAAAAAAATACAAACTCACATAAAATATAACAATTGTTGGTTTCAATCTCTTGATTATGTAATTCAAAAGTATGTCTGAAACATTGAAAAGACGATAAATTTGTAAGATTAACCGTAAAATGCAATACGTGAAAAAAGCGTTTTGTGAAAAAATGCGAAATGGTTTTCCAGTCCTATTTAAGTTTATATTACATAGTATATTATGCTAGGAAGCTTCACAAACGCTTTTTCAGGCGCGTTGTTGGATGAGCGTAATTGGTGCATTGAGCTGCCATGTGTTATACAGATTTTCTGTTGTTCTGTAAAAAAATCATTACGAAGTCGAAGACATTTTTTTAAACGAAAAAGATCGTAATTTAAAAAAATTAAGAAAAAAAACGTGAAATTGCGATTTTCATGAGAAATAATATTTTGATTGCGCTCAAAAACGTGGCAGTTCTAAGTTCAGAGATTTCGAAGGCCTCCAGAAAATTTCATCGCAATTGGAGTATCGGTTTAGCCAGAATCGTGTTAACAAACAGACAAATAATTTAAAAAAAAAAAACATTCCGGATTTTTTTCTCCAGTGTAGTCGAATGGAATCTTCGCTTCGCTCGCTACGCTCATCCAATAATTATTTGCCATACACATTTTTATTCAGTTGATATTGTTTCAACCTTGATAAAATAATTTCAAAATAAAAATATGAAAAAACTTCATACACAAGTTTTTGAAGGTTACCAAAAAATAGAATCTATAAAATGACACTTTTAAATGCTATTTACACGTATCTCTAATTATGTTTCTAACCATTTTAATTTCATGGCATTGTTAACAACATGTATAACAAACACATAATTCCCATCTCTTCTTAGGTTATTGACGGATGATAATTGACAACCAATAGTAAAACAAAAATAAAAACATTAAACATTTATCTCTATTGCTAGAAGATATTATAATTAATTTTGTCTGTGATAGTTCCTCTTAATATCGACTGGATTAATATTTAACTTCAAAATAACGCTGCGTTTCACAATGATGAATATATTGTAGACAATTATAACTTATTCGAAGAATTCTTTGTCATCCTTTGTAGATTCAATTTATAATTGAATGTAAAACAAAAAATCTTCAGTCTTTAAAAAATGAATAAAACCCAGAGTTCGCTTCAATTTCTTCAATCCTCTTATTATTGATCGAACAAGTAAAACTCTAGAAAGTATTCCACGTAACGCAACGGATCCGGAATAAATGCGCTCTCCGGTAATAAATAAACGAATCTGGAACCATGAATGGATGAAATTACTCGCGAAAAACGTTTTTATCGCGAAGCTATTTCCAGGTCTGAGGCAGACAATACCCGTAGAATAGGTTTCTTTACCCGCCGAAGAACAGAATCCGATATTCTGGAAGAAAGTAAATTGAAGTCAATTAAAGGGTGTTTAACTTAGGGTTTGATCTTAGGGTGGGAGTTGGGGGGGGGGGGGTAATTAATTCCGATGCTAGTGAAATGTAGCCAACTTAACGGTTAATGACTATACGAGACCAGCGCAAACAAATAACTCTTTTTAGTTTGGTTTAACAAACAGAAATTTTGCAGGAAATTCTCACTGGTATTTGAGTAAAATACGGGATGTCCAATTAAAAACGGGCGCTCGCGAACGTAATATCCCAACGGAACCTCCATCCCCAAACCCCTATTCTTCCAGCTTCCCCCACCCCTCACCACCTTTCTCCTTCTTCATCCTGCCTAATATTTCATAAACCACTATGTTAAAACCAACGTCTTTATAAAATTATACAAACCAGCCTGTTCCTTGATGACAGTTTGTTTTCTCTAATAAATTGTACACTCTAAAACCGTACGATTTAAATTGTTCAAGGAGCAAAATCCGTTTGTTTTTATAACAGGATACGTCGTGTAGAATTAATTCTAGTGTTTCTTTCTTAACTACTAAAAATATGACTAATTATTCCGGGTCAGTATTAATAAGAATGTGGAAAGATTGTAATTTCTTGTTAGTTTATACTGCAATGACATTCAAATTAGATTACTCCCGTAGCTACCCCAGATTCTAAAAACTTAATTTAGACACATTTTTTTCAATTAATAAGCAGACATTGTTTAAAATGACAATATGTTATGTTTTGAGCACGTTACATAAATCTTACTTAAAACGCAAGTTCAAAAACGTTATTTACAAAGTCGCTCATTTATTCTACTTTCAACGGGGTAAAATGTATAAAATACATTCATTAATATTGTTACAACAAAAGTATGAAATTATTGAAAATCAACATAGTTGTTAAAATGGTGATGCAACTTAATGAATATTGTCCTAAAATACTTGTTAAGTCATGATATATTTTGTAAAATTAATTTTGCATACCAGTGTTAACACCAATTTTTACCGCATCAAGAAATATACTGATTGAAAGACTAGAGAAAAAAGAATACGCTTATTTGTTTTTTAGGGTTACTAGAACCTTCCTAGTAATTGAATTATTATTTCAACGATGGCGAGGAGATTTTTGCACCGTGTGGAATAAAAACAAGATTTTAGATCTATTTTCCACGTTTTTATTGTGTCAGCTTTTAATGCAATCTAGTATATTTCCGTGTGTGCATATATGAGGAAAACATTTGAAATATAGCCTTATGACGTGGTTTCCCGGATGGTGGTGTTGTTGTTGGGGTGTGGGGGGGGTGGGGGTAGAAGAGGAAGTTGGTCTGGTGTAATTATGATGGTCGACGACATTCATGACCTCACATGCTTACATTTACAGCGACCCGCATCCTTCTACCTCCAAACCAGATGTCTACTCGAGTTAATTAAAAATATATTGTTTAGAGCAAACACTTCCATATATTAATTGTCACCAGAGGGAAATGAAAGGAATAACAACAAAACAATCTGGAGTAAAATAAAACATTAACATTATTATTTTGCTTTTTGGTTTTTCAACATTTCTCAAGCTGTTTTTACTAATTAAAATGAGAAAAAATAACCCAATAACAATAATTAAAATAACTGACAACTCTTGTTTTTTAGAGAATTTGTGTTGTTATGAAAAAGTGAAAAGGGTTTGTTTTCAACGTCTATCTAATATAGGTACTCAAATGTTTTCTAAATATTTGTTTCATGTTTGTTTATTGGTAAATACTTACAATATTGTTTACACATATTTTGTCATTGGCCCCTAAGGAGTGCAGAGCGTAGGTGCACATCATAGAAAGGGAAAAGAAGCACAAAACCATCCAAAATAACTGTCACTTGTTTGGATAATTTCAACCAACGTTTTTACTATCAATCTTGATAATCCGCTACGATAAAGGCTTGCATTATTTGTGTTCGTCATTTGTTCCCTAGACCCGGCACCTCCACCAAAGGTCAGAAATAATCAAGGCAATGTTATATTACTTTTTAGCATTCTTCATCAAACTGTTAATTATGTAGCTTCGCTTCCTTTCTTGCGAAGGCCAGTATCTGTGCTTGCTAGCCACGTTTACAATTACAACGTTTGAAAAGTATTTTTTAAATATTATACTTGTGTACAATTGTTCACTACAAAACTTTATTTTAATTTTTTGTGTATCTTCATTTAATTAAAAACAAAAATTGGATTTGTGAATGTTCTTGAACTAATTGAGTTTTTGAAGATTTTTTCCATACATGTATTTATTTTAATTGCATCATTTTAGTCACAATACAATCATAACATTTCTAAATTATATATCGGTTTATGGCATCATTTTCAAATGATCGAATATTCGTGTACACTTAAAGTCGCAATGTACATTTTATTCAGTATGTAGATACATCTTATAATTATATCATTTTTACCAAATTTAAATTTGAAATATTATTAAAATATACACAATTTAAACAATGTTCAAGTATAGAAAATTACTAACTTAACGAGACGTCTGAGACAAAAATGAAATACAATTCTCTTTTGCAAATCATAAATTATAATTTAAATGTGAAAAAGATTTGAAAAAATAATGCCGTCCGCGTTGGCTTACACCATTGGGGCGAAGGTCCAAAGCGTATGACGCTATGAGGACATAGTTTCGAATCCCACATAATGCATGGGTTTTTGTAATTTTCCTTTATCGTCATTTATCACCATTCATCGTCTTGAATAATCTTAGTGCATTAATAAGAGACGTAAAGCAACAAAATAATCATCATTTAATAAATAAATACATTACAAAACCTATTTACCTTAGAAGACCGTCAGCAGCAGGTATTTGATGTAAAAATAGTCAATTTTTGTTTTTATTTTTCCCAGAAGAGTTAATTGACTGTGAAAATAATTCAAAGTTTCCTGCAAAACTCGGTTAGCTTAACCTTGATATTTAAAAATAATTGTGAGTGTGGGATCTAGTAAAATACTTGCAGATTGCAATAAAATGTAATTATGAGCATTAAGAAGCAGATATTTGTGGTGAAACTTATTTGCATATTTGTTTTTGTTCTGCTTAAAAGTGGTGTTGAAAATGATTTTTAATTTTAGTTTTTTGTCGGTGGAAATTCATTTTATCGTTAATATCTTACTCTGTACATAGAATAGTTTCAAGCCACGAAAGCAAAGGGCAAACCCAAGCCCTCTCAGATATGCCGTGCACGCGCGAGGCCCTACCGCTCCGCTCCACCGCCAACTGAAGGTAAGTTCAGTTAAGCACGTGTTTTGCTGAGAAGGCGGTGGATTCACGTAACGAGATCTCCAGAGAAGCGGACACCTCAGAGATTTGTCAAGTTCTTTGAATACCTTCGAGGCTTGTTAACTGTCGACAAGTTTCTCTTTGAGTTGAGGTATACCCTCCTTGAGGAGTCCACCTAAATACCTCCGCTTGGTTGACGTACCGCAATGTAGGTGAAGTCGTCTCCACTAACTTATTCAAGATATTAATGCCTTAAGGACTGGTGTAATTCAGAAAGGTTAGAGCGGAGACTTGTTGAAGCGTTCATCTTCATGGCTTTTTAGAAAACGTATAAATAATATCTATCTTCAAGGTTCCCGTAGATTATCGATCTTTTGATTATAAATCGATTGGGGGATCAACTATAACGATTGTTTATTTTGTTGTTTATTGTAAAAACAACCACACAACTAGTGAGGTCCAATCTTCTACGATCGTTCTTCCACCTAACCAGTGAACTATACAAGATGGCGATTATTATTTATGTCGGATAATTATTTGGTTAATCAATCGGAAATCATCGGTTAGTTCTACTAAGAAAAGCAACAATCGAATATTCTCAAGTTTTGTATTGATTCGATTAATAGTATATAATTAAATATTTAATATATAATGTTGAAACAAGTAACAATGCAATTAAAAAATATATACATCGATCAATCGTGCAGAAAATATAAAAATCGATTTTTGTCGATTAAAATGATTTGATTACAAATGTTATCGAGCATCGAATGTAAAGTTTATTATTTTATCATATTTACTTGATCGCTAATAAATAAACAATCTGTGGGTTACTGTATGCACAATACTGATCTTAATCTTTTAATAATCAAGTTGAAATTGTAAGGTTACTTTTTAAAACCACAAGTTCATCTTTTTACTGAGATTTAAATTAATAAAATTAAAACTCGTGTTTTTAATTTTGAACTATTTCAGGAGTTTTATTTGCAAAAATGTGTGAATATCAATTAAACTTTGTTCGTGAACATAATCTCGAAGTACGGTGCTATATTCAGTAACGGTCCTGGTACAAATGGCATTAACCTGAGCGCGTGTTCTTTTCATTCATTCAACATTAATTCAACATTGATTTCATCAAGTAATTTTTGATTGTATACGTACCAAACATGATTTGTATAGATTATATTCAAAAGCTGTGAAACTTTCCAATTCAATACAATACGGAAATTCTAATACAAGAGTTCCTCAGAAAATTAAAGCAACAAGTTCGTCAGATAAAGTTTACTTTAAACATTAATCCTAGTAAAAGCACGGGCAAAGTTTAGATGGAAGCAAGCAACCGTATGTCAATAGACACACATTACTGGTTAGAGGTAAAACATGTGTTGCTTTGAGTGGTACGAGGAATAACGAGGACATTCTACGGAGGTACATCATCTGTAGAGCCAAGCATCGCAAGCTCGATTGAATCAGCGCTATACAAAACTAGAGACACAAAAGAGAGCGCTGTAATTTAATTGGATTGGCGTACGGAGTGTATATGTAGGAAGCAGAAACTTGAATTTACTGCATATAAGTAATATGTTGTTTTGTTAGTTTTTATGTTTGATGTTTGATTAATACTCTTTATGAAGGAATATTCAGAAAACTTCTAAATTCTCTATCCATGGACTTGCACGCTTTTGAGAGTAAGAAAACCGTTATAAATGAGTAAAAGTGGAATTTGCGAACTTATTTGCCAACGTATGAATGTTTCCACATTTTTGCCGTCATTAAAAGTTACAGTTCAAAATACTTTATATAACTTTAAGAAATAGCTATTAATGCAACAATGCGACTATAATAAATAAATATAGTACCAAGCTATTTCGGGAGTATTGCATTAAGATGATGTTTAAACACGTTTTACATTTAATTTGCTTATGAAGAAATTGCAAACCAAAGTACTTACCAATGATAATATTCATGCAAATTATAAGATCAATCTAAATTTAGCTACCCAAATAATACATTACACTTTGTATTCAACTAAAAAAACTACGATTACATGCTTTGAGAATCAAATGGTTTTTCTAGCGTTTGTAGCCACAAATAAACTAGTACAAATTGCTGTTTTAAATTTAAGTGAACTAATTTAATAATGAATTACTGATATTATTTACAAAATGTACAACATAAATGTAAAATACAATCAAATTGTAATTAAACTTTTGAGGGGAAGAATTTTTTAAAATTTAAAGGGTGAAACAATTTACGACAGTTAACAAAGACCGTTTACGAAAATTGTAGAATTCCATTTACATAATACCAAATATTTTACGAAAAGAATCATTGGAGCGAAGATCCCATTTCACTACACTGGAGAAAAAAATCCGTTTTTTTTCTTTTTCTTTTTTCTTTTTGTATTTTTGTGTGTTTGGTAACACGATTTCGGCTAAACCGATACTCCAATTATGATAAAATTTTCTGGAGGCCTTCGAAATCTCTAAACTTAAACTTTCACGTTTTTGAGCGCAATCGAAAAGTTATTTTTCATAAAAATCGCCAATTTACGATTTTTTAGATTTTTAAAAATTTCTTCGACTTATAACACCTGCTTTATACGATTGTTATGATTTTTTACAGAACCGAATTTTTATGAATTAATATATTCATGTGAATTTTGAGCTCTATCAAAAAATTACTTCTCATGAAAATCGCAATTTTCCCATTTTTTCGATTTTTAAAACATTTCTTCGACTTATAACACCTACATGCTTTATCCGATTGTAATGATTTTTTTAAAGAACCTTAATATTATAAATTTTTATGTTCAAGTGAAATTTGAGTGCAAACAAAAAAATTATTTCTTGCGGAAATTGCAATTTTACCTTTGTTTTCGTTAAAAAAAAATTACGCTCATCCCACAACGCGCCTGAAAAGGCGTTTGCGAAGCTTCCTAGTATATCTTCCACATCCATGATGTCCATACTCTCTAAACGCGCGTTGATTCTTTCACCCGGGTATTCCTACATATCTCTGCTTCGAAGACTATCTCCTTCACAGGCAGTCACTTGTACAGCCAACTTTCAAAGCAAGGATGATTCGTTGACTCTGCAGTATAGTGGACAGATTTAGAGGTGTTTCCATGGATTTGACTAGAATAATGTAGGGTAACTGTTTTGCCAAGAAATATAAAATTAAAGATTTAAGGTTCAACATGACCCACTTTTCTGAACATTTACCGGGGATATGTCACGTAAGAAGTTGTAGAAAGGGTACCGTACAAGGGCCTGACAGACTGATAAATAGAACAAGTTTCTACCCTAAACCTAACTGTCCCTATCAATTACCTATAGGCGTAATCGTAAACGGCATTAGTACTAAACTAAACTTCAATTATTGCTCTTATAGAATTGCAAATCATGTATGCACACACCAAAAAACAATCATCAGTATACAAGGCAAACCATGTTAAAGGATTGTTGTAGTAAAACTTTATTTTTAAAACAAAGCTCTGCCTCAACATTAAGGTTGCCTTAAAGACACAGAATAAAAAAATTAATCAATTAACATAAATACAAATTAATTTAACAATAAGTAAAATTAGTTACAATACAATACAACTGTTAACTATACAGCCATAAACTATGCATACAAAATGTTCCGTTGTTTAATTTAGTGTGGTATGCACATAAGTCAATTTACGTAGCACGATGTAAAATTTATTGTATTTCGGAACCAACATTAGGAGGGTTTTTGTTCTTTCTTTCTGTTTGTATTTTTGTGTGTTCGTAAACACGATTCCGGCTAAACCGATAGTCCAATTGCAATGAAATATTTTGGAGGCCTTCGAAATCACTGAACTTAGAACTGTCACGTTTTTGAGTGTTATCGAAAAATTATTTCTCATGAAAAACGCAATTTTACGATTTTTTTCGATTTTTTTTTAATTCTTCGACTTAAAAACCTACATACTTTATCCGATTGTAATGATGTTTTCACAGAACAACAGAAAATCTTTATACCACATGGCAGCTCAATTCACCAATGCTCATCCAACAATCGCGTGTGAAAAAGCGTTTGCGAAGCTTTCTAGCAATAAAAAATGGACAAACTGAAATACAACTGATATAATAAACTTATTGTTAGAAAAATGAGCGAACCAACTGTAATATTTGTGTATTTGTATTAGTGTTGCATAGATAAAGGTTGATTGCCTGAAAAGCAACAAATATAACGACGCAAAATCGCAAAACCACTTCGCACTTCGCACTTCGCATTGTCATTTGTTCAACATCCCGCGTATGCGGTCTCGTACATTTGAACCAAATAAAAAGAAACATACTTGCAACAAAATAATATTGAATTTTAAAAATAACTTTTGTTGACTCCAAACCCGTTCATGGCACTCAAGTTCAAACTTATGTAGGCCTATTATCCTATCTTAATATATTTTATTTCACAACTTTTATAAAAACATTTATATGAAAGTAGTAAGTAATTAAGTATTATAAGTAATTATTAAAATGTGTTTTGGATATTACACAGCTCATTATTTCGAATTTATTTCGAATAAATTCTTTTTCAAAAAAGAGCTTTGAAGAAAGGTCGGAATATCACAATAAAATAATTTTTTAGTAAATACTATTGAAGACTCTAAGCACACGTAACGAGATATTTAACACATCAAATTGCATACAGTGCATAGCTTATTCCTGTTACGGAGGCAAACTACAAATACATTCAATAAAATGTATTATATTTCAAGAACAGGTTTTCCAAATACTCTGCATTTTGTGATAAGATACAAACCCCATTTTCTTTTCCAGGGTCGAAAGTGTCATCAATTAGTGAAAGCAGAGGGAACTTACAAGAACGAACGAGCTGAAGAAAGTTTGAACGGCAGCCTAGTACGACCTGCTGACACCGACCATGCTCCCGGGGGAGTCTTTATCTACCGCTTCACTTCCATGCAGATGCTGGCATATTCCTCTCTCTCTCTCTCTCTCTCTTCCTTCTGTTCTTTGCTTGGTTCGTAAATTGAACGACTCGATCGCTTGAATCGGAACTTATTATCAAACGGTTGGCCCGAGTCACGAAATGGTTATATAGTGGGGCAAAACTTCCTATATTTATGCAAAGTATAATAGCAACGGAAAGTGGGTAGTTTATTAATGATAAAGAGAGAGAGAGGAAGGGGGGGTGGGGTAAGGAGACGGTAGACACAGCAGAGCGTGTCTTAGTTTGCCAAAAAGTAGCAATACCTTGAGGCCATTATACTTAACGAGCTCGCCCAAGGCCAATACAACTTGAAATATGTTATTCCTAACTCTATTATTAAGGTACACAACCAATAAACTGACACGTCAAATCATGGAACCGATCACCAATACGAAGTTTATCACAGATACGCTCAAGCAAAGTTTAGAATGTTATATTAATATTTATAATATTAATGAATGTTTTCTGTTTACGTGTCTTCATTCTATGTAGCCCAAATAACAAAAATAGTTTTTCTATCTAAAATTAAGTTATAAATCAGTTTTGTCTGAATAACAAGAACAACATTATCATACGATAGGATCAGTTGCATACTATCTATCGCCAGATGGAGAAAGAATTTGAGCCCGACATGTCTAGAATAATTTTAATTCAAATTTGTGATAGTGTCCACAAATTGATACAGACCTCGTTCGACCTTCATCATCAAACGCGTGTTCGTTCAAATGATTAAAATAGGTCTTTAATCTCAATTTATATTTTACAAAATATACCATATTGACTTCATAGAAACATGCTTCGGTAAAGATATAAAATTTCCCAAGATAACGTTTCTTACGGCGTGTGTGATGACATCAATTCTTTGTAACATTTTTATATGGTTTGAATGTAATTACCACTCAAACCAATGTTTTGTATAATATTATGAAGAATGTTTTTGTGTATAACTATGTGACGTAAATTGTGTAAATTGGCTACTACTAGGTAAACGCTTAAGTCCCGCCGCGTTGTTGGATGAGCGTAATTGGTGCATTGAGCTGCCATGTGTTACGCGGATTTTCTGTTGTTCTGTGAAAAAATCATTACTTAGTCGAAGAATTTTTTTTAATTAAATTAAATTAAATAAAAAAACAACTTAATTTTTTTAATTAATCGTAATTTTTAAAAAAGAAAAAAATCGTAAAATTGCAATTTTCTTAAGAAATAATTAATCGATTGCGCTCAAATTTAACACGAATATATTAATTCATAAAATTAAGGTTCTGTGAAAAAATAATTACAATAGGATAAAGCATGTAGGTGTAATAAGTCAAAGAATTGTTTAAAAAAAGAAAAAACCGGTAAAATTTCGATTTTCATGAGAAATAATTTTCCCGATTGCGCTCAAAAACGTGGCAGTTCTAAGTTCAGAGATTTCGAAGGCCTCCATGAAATTTCATCGCGATTGGAGTATCGGTTTAGCCGGAATCGTGTGGACAAACAGACAAAAATACAGAAAGAAAGAAAGAAAAAAAACATTCCGGATTTTTTTCTCCAGTGTAGTGAAATGGAATCTTCGCTTCGCTCGCTACGCTCGCTACGCTCATCCAACTACTAAATTCAACGATTTATTCCTGACGTAAATTTGTACAAATGTATAAGCAAACACATTTGTATCTGTCAACAAACCGACTTTGACAATAGCTATTTAGTGTGAAAACGAAAATAAAAAATTTCCCTGTGTTCAGTTAAATTATACACCCTCTTCTTGTTTTCTGTTTTTTACCCCGACGCAATTAATCCTCGTTTGGTTTTGTTGCGCCTCTTCCGAGGGTCGGCGCGGAACTTCGACCACGATTCCCTTTTTGTCGGTGGATAGCGGAGGAGACCGTTCGCTAAGTGACCACTCGTTTGAGCTGTTGAACGCCGGGCACGTCTAGCTAGCTAGCTAAGCTCGGTGACCGCTCTTAAGAGGACACAGGACACGTCTAGCTAGCTAAGCTCGGTGACCGCTCTTAAGGGGGCACAGGACACGTCTAGCTAGCTAGCTAAGCTCGGTGACCGCTCTTAAGAGGGCACAGGACACGTCTAGCTAGCTAAGCTCGGTGACCGCTCTTAAGAGGGCACAGGACACGTCTAGCTAGCTAAGCTCGGTGACCGCTCTTAAGGGCACCCGGACGTGATAATATGCCTAAATTTGACTTTTTCATTTGAATGGATCAGTGAGTTCCATGAAGTTTCAAGATTGTGTGGGTGTAATTTGTTATAAAATTGAACAATTACTTGATAATAAACGTAATTATTTCCTATATATAGGTGCTATCTTATTTGTAGAAAGAAACATATTTTATGTTAGGGGTAGGAATAAAAAATCTTTTTTTGATCTTTTCTTAAAACAAATTTCAACGGTTTGAAAAACATTTTCATTAAGATTTCTGTATTCAATGTACCTTTTCTCAAGTTTGACTTGATAGAAAGTTTTGAAAATTTCAGGGCATGTTGGTTCACGTATAGAACAGATTTCAATGGACCATATTTCAAATATATTTTTCTCAATAATTAATATTATTTATAAAACATTGTAAAAATGTGGATAAATTTATATCATTCCATTTTTCTTTTGGGGGGGGGGGGGTCCATCTTTTTTAAAAACTCAAAATATTTTACACTCAATTTGCATAGGAAGGTTGTTTTAGTTACCTCCAAAAAAATTAATTCACTAGCTGTAGACAATCTTGAGAAAAAGAACATCAAAATTTGATTAATTTAACATGGCTAGTATAGCCACATCCGGGTGCCCTTAAGACAGCAGAGGACACATTTTGCGGTTGTCAAATTGCTATTCGGTCGGCCACGAAATATGCGACGGATTTAAAACTTAGCAAAATTGAAAAGAAGGCTTACATAGAGAGCCCTATGGTCGTAAATTATAATTTTTTGTTAATCAGTCAGAAATCAATTCTCGATAATGGTAAATTTTGGACTATGGAATATGGTCGTAAATTATCATTTTTTGCTAATCAGTCAGAAATCAATTCTTGATAATGATAATTTTTTAAATTTTTAACAAAATAAATACAAAATAGATAAAAATAAAATAATACTTTAGAAAAGTGTAACTGTATAGCACTTCACTTCCACTTGCATGACTACGGTGCAAAATTATTATTTTTAAATAAACATGTCCTGTCTTATGGCTAAATATCAAGGCTATTTAAAAATTTAACAACTACTTTATCAGCTTTTGTTGTTAATCTGCAAAATGTTTTATGCACGAACACTTGCTTAATCTTCATACCAACAGCAATTATGTTTATCAATTTATGAATATTCTACGTTATTTTAATTATTTGGCTTTAACCTTTTGAAGTCATTGTAGCCTTTCTTTAATTTTGAAAAAAGATATCCTTTCAGAAACCCTTAAACTATTTAAAAATACAAAAATATAAAAATAATAATGAAATTAAAATAGAGTTTACATTGTTGACTGTTGTTGTAGCCAAACTTAAGGGAGGACACTACTGGAATGACTAACTTTTACAATCACTGATAACTTTACTGTTTTGTGCCCTAAAACCCCAACTAACTAACTAACTACAATTACCTTCCAATAAAGCTAAAATTTTGTGAGATGATTAGAATTTAATAAAAAACTAATAAAAACATATATATATATTTTGCATTGTTGTAACTTTGAACCAAAAGTACATTGTTCTGGCAACAATGAATACGGGGTATGGCAAAAATCAAAATAAGCCTTTACTCATTACACAGTTATTCTTTTTTGGATAACCTTCTGGTGAATGCATAGATAAAATTTGAAAATACATTTCTTTTTTTTTAAATAAATAAACATTTTACAAAGCAAGTAAAAATTGTTTTCTTAAAATCTATAAACACAACACCAAATCGGATAACTGCGTCCAAAGACATAATTATGAAAAGGATTCACAACACATTTTAGCTATTCTTATCGATAAATGTAGAAAATATGATGTTTCTACTAAAAAATATTACGAATGTATACATAAGATATATACAAATATTATCATAAAAAAGTAAGATAGTAACATATGTTACTAAAGGAATTGTGTAAGCAAAGAACCATTTTTATTGTTTTTCATTAAAGAAGCAAATTTAATATGCAAAACAAAATTTTGAAATTTTTTCTAACTTTAGACTGTTTTTCACTAGTGTCCCCCCTTAAAAAATCGTTCCTCAGTCTTAGTTTGAGTCACTCAATTGTCAACGTAAAGTGAATCGAACGCTTGGTTCAAGTTTGTCTTCTGAAGGGTCCACGTCACTATCTCGCTGCAAGAAAGCTCTTGGCACTAATAATTCATTAAAACATTGCTTCAGGCGCCTGCAACGCACTTACGTATTGTATATTTCACTAGTCAGGGCGCACAATGTCGCAAGCCTGTCTGCCGCTTATACGTAGCCTCACTATACAACGCAGGCAGTTTGCACCGTTGAAGATCTGCCTCCCTTTAGTTTGTTGTAAATAATGTAGAAATATTCGTATTGTCCTAAACTTGGCACGATGCTAAATTTCATTCTTGAAGCATAGAGGCAATAATTGATAGTTGAAAACTTTGCTAAGTTCTCGAGGAAGGATAAACCACGGAGTTCCAAAGCGAGAGAACTGTTACTGCTGTTACAAATCCTCGAACCCAGTCGGGACCCAGGGTAGATTTTGCCCCAGTGCAAGGCTCTGATGATTGTCAAAGGCGAAAAAAGTGGCAAAGTCCATCTCGCAAACATCGACTAGTAAGAAGGGGAGTATATTACTCCCTGAAACTAGAGGCGAGCTCTGGCCGTCAACGAGGACTCTACCCCTTCCCCTCGACTGCGACGACGATAGTTCCAACACGAACGTTGACAAAGACGACGACGACCACGTCTTATGAACGCCCAGTTTCTTACATCTACTTGTGGCTGGCCCTACATCACTTTCAGTGGCGCGTTATGACCTCGCCGTAAAGCAAATCCCATCAACAATTTAACTACAACAAACTTATTTTAGTTGAGAAGAGTTCATGTTAAATTACTTAAAACATTTTAGTGGATAGCAAATTTTTATTTTACAATAAAAACAATTTTAATGAAATCAATCCAGAAATTAAAAAAATACATACATTATCAAGTGTTTCCCTATAAATGAAATTGAGAAATAATTAAAACAATGTTTCTGGAATTAATAAAAACTATTTCATCGTCAGGTTATTTTGAAAATAAAAAAATCATATCTATCAAAAACATATCAAACAAAGACATTATCCAAAGGAGATAAAGATTTCACATTTGTTTACACATGGAAGTTGACAAAAACAAGGTGATGTAAACAAAATAAAGGCTTCCACATAGGAAGAAAAAAAATAGAGTTGATATCCACTAAAATGTTTTAAACATAATATCAACAAACTTATTTGTGAATAAAAATACAATCACGAGTAAGGCAGTTCCCAAAATAGCGAGCGAATGCCACTGTTACATAAATGAGGGTCACAATAATATGTTTGGTGGAGGTGCCGGGTATGACTAGTATGTCCCACCGACAAGTATGAAGAAACGGTTCGTGAAGCTTTATATCTATTTAACTGAAGAATATCAATAAATTTTAGATAAGCGAGTTAAATTATAATTTTCAATTGAAATTGTGTCATGGGAAACTTGGTTCTGACACATTGGGATAGACGAATATGATATTCACCATCATGAGCAAATTTGTAGTTAGGTTTCGTGAGCATTAATTCCCTACGCTGATTTAGACTAATTATTACATCTTGAATTATCGGACTAGCTGTTAAAGACAGGTTTATATACGTACCAAATAATTAACATTAATTAAACATAATGTCCCTTAATTACACTTCATATTCTCAAAAGGAAGTCATTACACTCGACATTTATCAATTAATTTTGATCAAAACTTGTCTCTTTTGGATAAGTCTGATCAAGAGTTGATGTATGAGATATTATTTTAACATAATTAGACTTTGAGGATTTGATGTTCGGCGCGTTCCTTGTCCTGCAGCCATAAATCATTACATCTGAATACAACTTGGCATACTTGATAATGAAGGACATCTGTACGCCCCTATTATATCATATTTTTAATATTTATCGTAGATCAATCAGAAAATGAGTAGTTATTTGGGTGTTTGACCATTTTCAACATCTAAATTTTAGAAAATTGAATTATTGTTTTGTTTATTTTCTTGAAAGGTGATATGATAAATTTCTTCATAATACATTTTTACATAATTTTAAAATCAAATATAGATGCAACTAAAATTGTATGTTAAATTTGAAAGCGCGTTAAATGAGCATGCAGGCCTCTTTTTAAGTAAATGCTGCAGTGCGATATGAATAACAGCGAAGTTAAAATAAGTGTATAAGTCAAAACTTAGATCAGCAATCAGAAAATTACGAGTGTGTGTCCAGCATCCTGAAGAGGTGATGTATTCGAGATATGCATGACGATTGTTTGTTTTTATCAAATAAGTACAAACAGGAGGTGTTTACAAAGAACATGAGCATAAAAATAAAACGATATTTTTAAATTAAAATGTTGATACAATATAATGAAACACGACATTTTGATATTTTCAATAATTCTGATCAGTCTGTATCAAACAAATGACAACTAAATGAACATAAATCACACAAGATTAAAGGAATATTATAGCTCAAGATGTTTATCTAAGACAAGAATAGTATACCCTGCTGTTCTGAATAAGTTTTTTTCTCGTTTACTAGTTGTTATTTGTTATGTAAATTATAGAATTATTTAGATGTGACACGAGATAAAATTTTAGACGCACATTACGTGATTATAAATTAATAAGACAAATCGACAACATCAAAATAGATAATTTATTTGGTTTAGAGTTGTTTATTTCATGTGTGCTTCGTGTGTTGTTACACAGTAAGCAGACTTTATTTGAAAGTTACCTCCAAAAAAGTTAAAAGTTAATATTATTTTTACCTTTACACACAAGCAACACAATCATTAATACCGTTTTAGTTTAAATTAATGGATACTTTCTCTAAAAATGGCCACTAAACTGGGAAGCAAAAAGGTCGGGAAACCACTTAGAAGAGAGGTTTCTATGTTTTCTGTCGATAACATTTTAAAATTATTTCAAATTCACAATTGATCTCTCGTATATTTTGAGTTGTGTTGAAATGGTTTAAACTTACTTTATAAATGGCCTCAAACTTTTAACCCATTACATATTTTGTTGCTTCCCCATTTATATTTAAAGGTGTATAATAGAGTGTCCATGGATAGTTGCACTTTTAGCGCCAGATAGAATAACAAAATACTATTTTGTAGTCGTATTTTATCTCTGGTCGCGGTTTGGTGGAGGTGCCGGGTTTCGTAGATTTGTAGGGAATGACACATTTGGCAGTTGGCAAATAGCTTTTTGTTTGGCCAGGAAGCATCCGCGTAAATGAAACAGTCATACAGTCGCAGCTTTGTAAATCAGCCAAACAAAATTCACGATTGTTAATTTTCCTAAATGCAAAAGTTTCTGAAACAACTCATTAAAATTTTTTTTTTTTTTTTAGAAAATAGTGAGAATAGAGCCCTTCAATTCTGAGACAAATCATAGAACATTTTAACTGTTTTTATATATTTTATTCATTTGTGTTTTAAAAGTGAAAATATCTTATGATTTGTCTAAATATTATAATTACGTAGGCCTACGTGGTAGGCCTATGGTTTAATTCCTTGTAGAAAAATGAACGTGTTTTGTCATCCTACTATAATGTATTTGACTCTTTTCTTTACTCGCTACCACCCACGCCAACTAAACATGATAAAATACAGTTCCGAAGCCGTAATATAATCCTTGTTTAGTATACTGAACACTGTTAATAAGTAAAGAATATAATTATAAAACCACTCTATTATTGGATGTATTATTAAGTTTAGTCGACGGTTTCTTCTTGTTCATTATCAATTTTCTTTTAACTTTAAATTAATTTTTTGTTGAACAAAGTGTAATTAATATTAGATATCGTAGTGAATAATTAACTCATAGTTATCCGGGAAAGGTCAATTGCTATTTCGTTTTTTTTTAAATTTTTATTAAACTCCAGAGAGTACAACACCAACTATGGTGTAACATTACAAACTTACCAGTTTATAGATTACATAATCAGTCAAACATTTCAAACTGAAAAATTGGGACAATACTGTACTTTATATGCCTGATTCTAGACAATACCCTTTGTGGCAAGATCAGTAATGGAATGTGTCCTAGCTGTTTATAATATAACAAGCGTAATTTAAGATTCTTAAAACCAAATTAAATTACATAGAAACAATATTGAAAATTTGCATCTTTAAATATCTCAAATTTCTGTGATAGCTTATCGCCTCTCGGATAAACACATATACGTAAAATAACTTTATGAAAGATTCCCACGCAGTAAATAGCATTTTTATTATTCAATTTTATCAGTTGCGGAACACCCATGCAGCCAAGATGGATTTTGTAATTTCTAGATTGATTTTCATTAAAACTCCCGTAGGTAGTCAGTACTGTTCCAATTTATTCAGATATCTAAAATGCACCATCAATCCAGATGTTATGAAGTTAACCTTCTTGGTAGCCTAGGGGTAAAGCACACGACCGGCGATTGGGACCGGGATTCGATACCCCGCTGAGATGGATTTTGTCATTTCTGGATTGATTTACATTTAGAAACATATTTTTAGTTTCCCGATACTATTATGATTGAGCGTAAAATACAAATTTATGTTATCTGCAATTAAAAAAATAAATTGTATTTAGAGTCTACCTACTCAGTTAAATAACTGATTTTCAGTGTTCCTACAAGTATTAAATGTTTATTATTGAATATGAAGCTTTTTTTTACTTATACATTAATACATACTGTAATATTAATACATTATTACATCTTCCCATCACGCTTCAGTAATCTCGCACAGGAATGTACAAGTTTGGATAAGTAAGTAAACAGTGGAGAACTTTTCTCGCCTTGCCGATTAGTAATAGAACAAGCACAACTGCTGGCTCCCAAGAGAGACAATTAGCACACATTTATAACTTGTATAACATGAACCTGCCAGCATCATTCTCGGAGAAACGTTATACAAATACTTATGTGATAAAGCATAACGCGCCTTGGTCTTAGATAGGCCTACTCTTGTTCATAACTTGGTGAATTGAGATAAATATTTTGAAGCGTGCGCATCAGAAAATAGGCCTACTATGAGCTTTTGGACCATAAATTGATATTAAAAAATCGTATTTAGAGTCTACCCACTCAGTTATATAACTGATTTTCAGTGAGGCCATTAAACCAAAGCTACCAAGCCAACCCTGTATGTTTTTCAATCAGTTTCAACCCGTAATACAAACTCAGGTTAAATACATTCGTATTTATAGTCTACCCACTTTTTGACATGACTGATATTTGGTGGGGGACACTAAGTTTAAAGCCGACCGAGCCAACCCAGAAGGCGCCTACACCGTCGACGAGTGCACTATGACTAACTACAGACGAGCATATTTAAGAAGGAAACGCCGATCAATCAAGCTGGACACGATTCCACTCGTTCAATCAGCGTTGATTGTATCACAGACGTTTTTCACTCACCGATTTAGCTTAATCGGTGATTAAAAGTTGAATCGCACAAAGCACATGATGTAACAATTTCACAAAAATTGAGATAAATTGATAAATATACTACGATTTACACTCAGATCATCAAATAACAATCAAGTAGCCGAATTTTGCTAAATAAAAAATAAATAAAAGAATTAAAAATATATTTTTTTTTCGGGTAAGGTGTACGACGAACAATTCTCTTAAAATTTTGCCCAATGCTTCATTAATTTGGTACATTGCATAGTCACGCATTATTTTTACATAAATAATAATAAAAAAATAAAAATAATAACATAAATAAAATTTAACGAACATCAAAAGGAAACAATGCAGTTATAGTAATTCTAACATAAAAATATATCATAAACAACACAATTAAATACTTTTTGGATGAGTATGGCGAAGACTTTAATTTCACATACCCCGAGAAAAATAAATCGTTCATTTGGTCTGTTTGTTCGCTTTTTACCGGAAAAACAGCATATGCGATCTTGATTAAATTTTCAGGGGACCTTCAAAGTCTCTGAACTTAGATGCGCAATTAAATTTGTAATTAATTTATTTATCTATTTATTTAACTAACCTCAATTTGTATCACGGGTTGAAACTGATTGAAAAACATACAGGGTTGGCTTGGTCGCTTTGGTTTAATGTCCCCCACTGAAAATCAGTTGGGTAGACTCTAAATACTATTTAAAAAAAAAAAATTATTCATGGTCTAAAAGCTCATAGTAGACCTACTTTTCTTATGCGCACGCTTCGAAATATGAATCTCAATTCACCAAGTTATCAACAAGAGTGAGATAAGAGATATATAAGATAAGACCAAGGCACGTTATGCTTTATCACATAAGTATTTGTATAACGTTTCTCCGAGAATGGTGCTGGCATGGTTCATGTTATACAAGTTATAAAATTAATGTGTGCTAATTGTCTCGTGTTTGGGTACAATCTAAGAAACATAAGAAACATTTCTCATGACTATCGTACTTTCACAATTTTTTCGATTTTTATGCGATACTTTCGTGATATTTAGCCCGCGACCGGGCAGACGGCAAACGATCGGAATCACGGAACTTAATTAATATGTAATGTTTTTGGGGACAATCGAAGAAACATTTCTGATAAAAATCGTACTTTAAGTAACGATTAATCAACCACAGAAGCTCATCCATCAACTTGACTGGAATACGCGTTTGCGAAGCGGCCTTGGAAGTTTCTAAGTGTTATGAGCAGTGTTTAAGAGGTTATTTTGTCGCTTAACCTTTCTATCAAGACTAATATACCAGCACTATTAGAGTGGTGAAAGTAAGGGATGAAAGACTAGAACAAACGCTGGAGGCTAAGTATAATTAAAATGGTTCATGCTCTAATCAGGCACCCACAATATTTTATTTTCTTGTCTGCAACATTATTTTTGCACCAACTAGCATTCAACCTCCTACCCCTCCTTTGAAAATGTAGGGCTATCATCTCCTTTTTTCTTCGTTCGTTATAACAATAAGGCGAACATTTCTCCGGGATTATAATTTCGGAATGTTTTTATCAACATTTTGCTATTATTTAATATAAAAACTTTTTTGAAAATATATTTTCTCATTTTTTCTTATTGCATTGTCAATTATTTTTTTCCAGAAAAGGAGGTTTACTAGAATAATGTGGCAGATATAAAAAAACGATGTAGATGAAATATTTCATTAAACAAATTAAAATATGGACGTTAAGGTTAACGCTCACATTGTAAACGCTTCATATGGTTCATAATAAGACACCGTGTTACATTGAAAATCGCGTTTTCAATCTATGGCGTGTGGTAGCAATTTGTGTCCTTACAAAAGGTTACCTTACTAGTAATTGGCAGCATTCCAACATGAAAAGAAGTCAGTTCAAATAATGTTAACCGGTCTAAATCACGCCATCTTATACAAACCTTTCAACTGGCAACCTCCAGCAAATCTCATGAAGAATAAATGACCTTGAAGCTAGGCGTGCCAAAAGGATTCCTGTACAGTAAGCTGAAGAGAGTCGGTGATGACCTTGAGCTGGGCGTGCCAGAAGGATTCCTGTACAGTAAGCTGAAGAGAGTCGGTGATGACCTTGAGCTGGGCGTGCCAGAAGGATTCCTGTACAGTAAGCTGAAGAGAGTCGGTGATGACCTTGAGTTGGCGTGCCAGAAGGATTCCTGACAGTAGCTGGAG
>JAMZAV010002901.1:0-63277 GCA_024449915.1 Sweltsa coloradensis
TTTCGAGGGGCGTAAGTGTTCCTAAATGCAAGTTTAGTCAGCCGTAAAATTTTGATATTTTACACATTGCAATAGTTTTTTATCAAAAGTCCGAATTATTAATTTTGTGTTATCACAACGAAACTCACATAATTACGCATTGCCTCGATTGTTTGGTAATAGAATACTACCAAATAAATTTTCCTGACGTTATTAGTTGCGAATCCAGGTGTTCCAGAAAATATTCAGATTACGAAATCAATTTTTTGTGTATACGTTTTGTCAAACTTTACGATGATATTGCCAAATTATTCCAAAATGCAAGGTGAAAGCGATTAATCATGCCCAAACAGTTGTGTATAATGCCCAAAAAACAATTTGTTTCATTCAATAGTTTATCAGGGGTGTCCAATCAAATTATGTTTTTAACACGTTTTGATCATGGAGAGATTGTATTTTATTTTTTACATATAGAAGATTGAAACATAGGTTAACGTCCTTTTGCATGGTGGTTTTTACTATCGTAAAGTATTAGTATGTAAATTTGCAATGAAATCGGATTATACGAAAGGCCAAAATATTGCTTAAGATAATCGTAAATGAATCATAATATGTTCGCCCCAATAGTTAATAAGTCATTGTTTGCTAACAATTTTGCACCAAGAAAAGCTTGGCAAAATAGAATTTTCAACAAGTACTTGGAAAACGCTTAAGTCCCGCGGGGTTGATGGATAAACTTTTTTGTAAGTTTTTAGTTTGCGTAGGACCACTTTACTTTGCAAGTGCTTTTTGAATGCATTGTAGGTGATTGTTGTCAAGTTTCTATTGTTACTTGTTTATTGTTCTTATAAACCTAAAAAAAACTTATAATAAAACCTTTATTCTATGAATTCTGACTAATTGTTTCAACTTTTTTTTTCAGGAAACCATACATCACCATTACTTTAATGCCAATGTAAAATATGAACGTTAAAGCCCCAACCGTTTGGTCAGAATCGGCCCAAATGTCACGAAAATATCGCACTTAAAATCGAAAAAAATCGTAAAAGTACGATTATCATGAGAAATATTTCTTCGGTTGTACCCAAAATCGTGGCAAGTCTTAGTTTAGAGATTTCGAAGGTCCCCTCTAATTTTCATCAAGATCGCATATGTCGTTTGCCCGGTAAAGAGCGAACAAACAGAAAAAAAACAAGAGAAACAAAAAAAACAAAAAACAAAAAAACACCCAAGCTATTTTTTATTTTTTTGTGGGGGGGGTCAGTGAAATTGAAGTCTTCGCTTCGCTCATCCAATTAATTTATCATAATTGTTCATCCAAATTCTTTTTTTGGATGAGCGTAGCGAGCGTAGCGAGCGAAGCGAAGATTTCATTTCACTACACTGGAGAAAAAAATCCGGAATGTTTTTTTTTTTTTCTTTCTTTCTTTTTTTTTTTTGTATTTTTGTGTGTCTGTGAACACGATTCCGGCTAAACCAATACTCCAATTGCGATGAAATTTTATGGAGGTCTATGAAATCTCTGAACGAAGAACTGCACGGAGGGAAAAATCGATCAAGCGGTCACCCACTCTACCCACGACCACGCCCGATTCCGAAGTTAAGCAGAATCGGGCGTGGTCATGGGTAGAGTGGGTGACCGCTCTACCCTGAAACTCACGTATACCGCTGGTTAGAGCAGATGGCGGGTTCGAAAGCTAGTGTAACGGCTTCGTTCTCCTCTACGTCTGCTCGGCAGTCCGGGTTAGTGAGGAACCTATATGACTGTCAAAAATACACCGTCCTGTCGGATGGGACGTTTAGCCGTTGGTCCCATTGGTACTTTTCAAAAGAAGTAGGCTACGTGCCAGTACCGGGTTTCCCCTCCTCCCTTCTGTTCATACTTCATCCTCATCTATCACCACTCATCGTCTCGATTAGCCAAAGTTCATAAATATGAGACGTTAAGCAATAATCCAATCAATCAAACAATGAAAATCGCAATTTTAACGATTTTTTTCGATTTTAAAAAAATTCTTCGACTTATAACATCTACATGCTTTATCCGATTGTAACGATTTTTTCACAGAACCTTAATTTTATGAATTAATATATTCGTGTGAAATTTGAGCGAATCGAAAAATTATCTATGGAAATCGCAATTTTACGTTTTTCGTTTTAATAAATTTCTTCCATAACACGACTTGCCGTTTAATATTTAACGATAATTTAGAATTATATATTCGTGTGAAATTTGATGTCGTTGAAAAATTAGTCATTAAAAAAATCCAATGCTTTTTCGTTTAATAATTGTCATCATGCCACTAATTTTTAGCAATTAATTAACGTAATTTACGAATTCTATTTGCCTTTTAATGTTTTACGGGCATGTTTTAGTTTAATAATTAGATCCCATAATGTGGGGTAAGCTTCCATTGCAAATTTTTATTAAAGGTATGATTATTTTAAAGTTTTTAATTGGCTATTCCCATTTAAAGTCCATGTAAAATATTATTGCCAAAATATGATTTAAATACAGGCGATTATTGTGAGTATTAAATAACTAGTGTATGTAAGTGTCCTGTATAGCTTTTATGTAACAATCTGGAGATCATGTACAGTTATAGTTACTTGTTGATTATTAAAGGCTATATATTAAACCTTAATTGTACGCCTTAGTAATTTTAAACGTTTCTTTCAATAAAACTAAATATATGTACCAAAATGCCAGTGAAATATAACGTATGTTGTCACCTTTGGTAGAGCTTGGATTAAACTGACGAATAAGACAGTAGAGTTAGTAGTAGTAGTAGTAGTAGTAGTAGTAGTAGTAGTTAGTAGTAGTAGTAGTAGTAGTAGTAGTAGTAGTAGTAGTAGTAGTAGTAGTAGTAGTAGTAGTAGTAGTGTAGTAGTTAGTAGTAGTAGTAGTAGTAGTAGTAGTAGTAGTAGTAGTAGTAGTAGTAGTAGTAGTTTTTTTTTTTTTTTTTTTTTTTAGAAAACTTTTATTGATCAAAAATTACAAATACAGAATTGACAAACCCCACAAAGCTACGCAGTAGCTTGTCTGTGGGGTAATTTGTTATTACATTTTTACAACATTTTGTAAGTCTTGACTCTTCGTATTGAAACAAAACAAAAAATTATTACATTTCATCAACAAAGTATAAACACACAAATCAAATATTAGTAATTCAAATCTTCACATACAAAATACACATTAGGTTCTATATCTCATTTTCTAATAACCATTTCCTTATTTGTTTTTTTATTTCACACCATTTTGTTAGTTGCTTTAGGTCTTCTGGCAATTTATTGAACAAGGACGGCACTAGGTAGCTTTTCTGTTGTTCTCCGTACCTGTTATAAATGTCACTAGGTATCAATAATCGTAACTTATTTCTTGTTTTTATGGTCATGATGAGATACAGCTTTGTACTCTGATGAGAAGTAATTAGTGACCATAAAAACATAAAAATGCAGTTTTGAAGCTGTTAAAAAACTCACTAGTTCTTTCTCCAAAAATTACCCTCCAAATTGACCTTTGTAAATTTTCCACCTTTTTTATGTAAGAAGCCGTAGCATGTCCCCATGACAATATTCCGTATCGTATTAAAGATTCTGCCAGTGCATAATACACCGTAACCAAAACGCTAGTACTTACATATGGTTTAAGAACACGTATACTGTACAAGGTTGACCTTAATTTGCTGCTTAACTTATTAATATGTTTGTCCCATTTAAAATTTCCATCAATTATCACTCCTAGATATATGTGTTCGAATGTATTATCTAAACACTTTTGGCACCCGCATGAGTCATCATCACTCGAAACATAACCCTTTCGGAAGTTTCTGTGTAGGCAGGCATAATTATGGAAAATAATGTTTAATTTTTTAACACTAGTGTAAGGTGAATGAATATGCATGACCTTTGTTTTTTTATAATTGATAGTTAGACCATTATCATGGGACCATCTTAAAATATTCAAAAAGTCAATTTGGAGCATTTTGTTTACAATTTCAAATACTCTATGAATAGCAACAAATTACAGTATCGTCAGCATAAAGAAAATATAACAATCTTTGACCAACTTTAACATGTCATTAACATAAACAAGATATATAATGGACCTAAAATGGAGCCTTGGGGCACACCAGATGAACTTTGTTTAATTTACTAAAATAATGTTGATATTTAACAGTCACACGTCTTTCTGACAAATAATTTCTAAATAATTCTAGTAGTGGCCCTCGTATTCCAATTTTCCTAAGAGCATTCAGCAGTCTACTATGAAGTAAGGTGTCAAACGCTTTTGAAAAGTCTATAAAAATTACCCCCACATGCAAATTTTTATTTAATGCATTGAAAACTAGGTCGGAAAAATCAGCCAGAAGACTCCCTGTGCTTTTGTTTTTTTGAAAACCATATTGACGTCGATCAATTATATTAAAGTTTGTCATATAGGAAATAAGTTGATCAGCTAGATACCTTTCCATAATTTTTTCAATTGACGGCAGTATCGCAATCGGTCTATAATTGTTAAATGCCATATGATCACCGTTCTTGTAAATCGGCCTCAAAATCGATATTTTTAAACCTTCCGGTATCATCTTGTATTTAAATATTTGATTAACTAAATGTGCAATAATTGGACTTATTTGATCAGAAAATTTAATTTAATGTCACTCATTCTAATCCTATCAATGCCCGGACCTTTATTACTGTTTAGATTGAGTATAATATCACTTATTGTTTTGGGAGTAGCTTTTTAAAGTACATAGATTGTAAGGCATTATCATCACAAGCAGTGGCTGTCTCTATTGCACAGTCGTGTTTTATAGCCTCCACCTCATCCGAAAAGGAATTAACAAAACCATCAACTATATTATTAGCGTCAAAGCTCTTCTCCATATACTTTGATATGACTTCGTCAGGAGCGTTTTTTTTGCTTCTTACCAAAAGCACAATTGATTGTTTTCCATGTTTCCTTAATGCTATCTTTACACCTAATAAATCGCAATTTATAAAAATTACTTTTCGCTTTATCAAGGTCTTTATTTATAGTATTTCTCAGTTGCTTATACATATTTCTGTATTCAATATTGTTATTTGAGCGTTTCCATCTTCGAAACCACTTATCCCTTTCTTTCATTAAATTTTTTAAATCCAGTAGTAGTAGTAGTAGTAGTAGTAGTAGTAGTAGTAGTAGTAGTAGTAGTAGTAGTAGTAGTAGTAGTAGTAGTAGTAGTAGTAGTAGTAGTAGTAGTAGTAGTAGTAGTAGTAGTAGTAGTAGTAGTAGTAGTAGTAGTAGTAGTAGTAGTAGTAGTAGTAGTAGTAGTAGTAGTAGTAGTAGTAGTAACTTAGTCAGTAATAACATCCTTAAAGTGATTTTGAGCATGTTTCAAGTCATTTTTTCACCAAGAAGGAATGCTCGTACCCCAAACAAATTTGGCATGTTCTTTCAAGTACCTAAATCCCTTTGATTGTGATGGTGTGATGGATGGGTGTGGTGTGGTGACGGCTGGGTGACACCTCGAAATCACCCCAACTCTGCTTGCTGTATAAGGTGCCTGAGTGTGTAGCACACCGCGGCTTGGCTGCGGCGCCCTAACGGGCACCTTGATTTGTAAAAGAAAAACTCACTATTCTACAGCTTACAACAAACCCTCACAACCAAGTTTGAAATAATTCATATTCATTGTTACTCGTTCACTAGTTAATATTATTTTAATACAATTTATTTTGAATTTTTTTGTATCGTATTCCATGTCAGTTTTGAAGTAAAAAGAGTTAATTTTACAATATTTGATATTATTTTTGAAGTTAATAATTCTTTAATATTCAACATTTTTTTAAAAGGTATTTTTATCATCATGTTAGTTAAAGAAACAAAAATTATCATCATTAAAATTCTTTTTATCACCTTTGTCAACTAACATGGGTGTTTATAGTGAAAACCATATCTACCTTGGCTATTACCTTTGTTTGTTTTGATATACGGTTCTAGATAATACGGTCAATGTTTTTGAAATTAACTTAATTGCAACCGACAGTGTTGGCTCTAGCGCTAAGCGCGCGACTCTGATTCGGGAGGTCCCGGGTTCAAATCCTGTCAAGATTGGCAATCTTTCCGAGGTTTTCCTCGGTCGTTAATACGAATGCGAGAGATTGTATCCTCTTAAACAGCCCTCGGACATCCCTTCACAATTGTCCTAACCACAACATACCTAGTTATAGACACCTGAAGAGGGAAGTGAATTGCACCCTGGGCAAGCTTCCTACAAAAATTATTAAATTATTTTTAACCTTTTGTCGGGAATAGTGTTTGTAAAGTTGTTATTTAATTAAATGTTTTAAATATAGTATTTATTAATTGATTTGTTTGTATATTTTGATGTATCTTTTTGACTTAGCAAAATATGATACTTGACCCTGTGTGAACTCAAGTGCACCCGTTAGTAGTTGTGGGAGGGGGGAGGGAGGGTGGTTGTGCTCCTCTACCCATGCACCGGAATACTAAATGTAAAACAAATATATTTAAAAAAGTACTTTGTTCATGTTTAAAATATGCATTGCTAACGCATTATTAATTAACCCACTTGTTTAAATTGGTTTACCGAAATTTTTACTTAAAATATATTTTAATTTGTAGTTTAATTACCGTAGAACCCAACATCCAAGACGACATTTCATAAACCTTCAAAAATTAAAAAATACTCCAAATGTCAATAAACTTATTTTAAGGTGAGCGAAGCGAAGACTTTAATGTCACTGACCCCCCTCTCCCCCCCAAAAAAAATTTCTCTTTTTTATATTTGTATGTTCGCGCTCTACCGGGCAAACCACATAATATAAGCGATCTTGATGGAAATTGGAGGGAACCTTCGAAATCTCTGAAAATAGACTTGCCACGTTTTTGGGTACAATCGTAGAAATATTTCTCATGAATATATCGTACCTTTACGATTTGTTTTGATTTTTTATGCGATATTTTCGTGATATTTGGCTCTCGACCGGGCTAACGGCTACTCCGATCTTGATGAAACTTTATGGGAACATTTGAAATCATTAAAACAAGGCCGCTTTGCGAACGCTTTATCTAGTCGCGTTAATGGATGAGCTTTTTTGTAAGTTTTTAGTTTGCGTGGGATCTCTTTACTTTTATAATTTCCATTGCAAAATCATTTTTGTTAAATTAGGATAAGTTTTATAATGAAGTACTAACTGCTGTGGTAATACCAATTAATAAAAGGTAAAAAATCTGGAGGCACGAAGAGTTGCTTTTCGTAGGCATTGTCGGTGATTGTTGTCAAGTTTCTATAGTTAATTATTATTATACACCTCAAAATACATATATAAAAACCTTTATTTCTATGGATTCCGGCCAACTTTTAAAACTTTTTATTCATAATATTATTATCGCCATTACCTTTCTGCCCATGTAAAAAATGAACGTTGTAGCCCTACCCGTTTGGTCAGAATCGGCCCAAATGTCACGAAAATATCGCACTTAAAATCGAAAAAAATCGTAAAAGTACTATTTTCATTAGAAATATTTCATCGATTATATTAAAAAACGTGGCAGGTCTAAATTAAGAGATGATAATGGTCCCCTCCATTTTTCATCAAGATCGCATATTATTATGCCGTTTGCCCGGTAGAGCGTGAACAAACAGAAAAAAACAACATCCGAGATAATTGTTTGGGGGGTCAGGAAAAAATTGAAGTCTTCGCTTCGCTCATCCAATTAACTATGTTACGCTTTTAAGGGATATGTTAAGAAATACTTTGTTATAGTAATCGTACTTTTACGATTTTTTTTTAGCGATTTTTAATACGATATTTTCGTGGGTTGGGCCGATTCTGACCAAACGGGTGGAGCTACAACGTTCATTGGTTGAGGGAAGCGAAGACTTAAATTTCACAGAACCCTCAAAAAATTTAGCTCCAATGTTTTTTTGTTTGTTTGTATTTTTGCCTGTTTTTTTCGCTTTCGCGGATTTGCTTCCCCCCCCCAATTCCCAATTACTACAATTTAGGCGCCCATGTCAGTCTACTTTGGTCTGAACTACAATAGGCGCCCATGTCAGTCTACTTTGGTCTGAACTACAATAGGCGCCCATGTCAGTCTACTTTGGTCTGAACTACAATAGGCGCCCATGTCAGTCTTCTTTGGTCTGAAACTACAATAGGCGCCCATGTCAGTCTACTTTGGTCTGAACTACAAAAGGCGCCCATGTCAGTCTACTTTGGTCTGAACTACAATAGGCGCCCATGTCAGTCTACTTTGGTCTGAACTACAATAGGCGCCCATGTCAGTCTACTTTGGTCTGAACTACAATAGGCGCCCATGTCAGTCTACTTTGGTCTGAACTACAATAGGCGCACATGTCAGTCTACTTTGGTCTGAACTACAATAGGCGCCCATGTCAGTCTACTTGGTCTGAACTACAATTTAGGCGTCCATGTCAGTCTACTTTGGTCTGAACTACAATAGGCGCCCATGTCAGTCTACTTTGGTCTGAACTACAATAGGCGCCCATGTCAGTCTACTTTGGTCTGAACTACAATAGGCGCCCATGTCAGTCTACTTTGGTCTGAACTACAATAGGCCCCCATGTCAGTCTACTTTGGTCTGAACTACAATAGGCGCCCATGTCAGTCTACTTTGGTCTGAACTACAATAGGCGCCCATGTCAGTCTACTTTGGTCTGAACTACAATAGGCGCCCATGTCAGTCTACTTTGGTCTGAACTACAATAGGCGTCCATGTCAGTCTACTTTGGTCTGAACTACAATAGGCGCCCATGTCAGTCTACTTTGGTCTGAACTACAATAGGCGCCCATGTCAGTCTACTTTGGTCTGAAAAACTGTCTGAAAAGTGGAATATTCGACCGACATGTTGGCTCGAGCGTTCAGCGCTCTACTCTATGATTCGGGAGGTTAAAATCCCGTCGAGACCAATAATCCAAACTGAATGGTTTTTCCGAAGTTATCCTTAGACGTTAATGTGAATGCAAGGGATTCAGTCGAGTTAAACATTCCTCGGACATCCCTTCACAATCGTCCAAACTCCAATTTATCTAGTTAGACACTTCAGTAGGGGCTTGCAATGCACTTTGGGCGAATTTACCACTAAAAATTATTTAATAAGTTAAACTATTTCATTATATTAGGGGGAAATGGTTCAAAAACTTTAAAGGTCTTGTCCAAAAACAAAAAAAGCTTTGACGCCTTTACTAAGCGAAGTATACAAAATGATATGTAAAAACACTTTAAATTCTATGAACGTAATGGCCATAAGTATCACATAAATTTATCAGGCAATTTGTTTCGCTATGTTTTATCCGAAGAAAAAGCAAACTACTGATCATTTTTTAATCGATTCGACGTCGAAACATGCACATGCTATTAGACTTTCTATCGCCCTAGAAGGTTAAATAAGATAATCTTTATCTTTCTAGGAATTTCTTGTCGAAGCAAGTTTATCACAAGAACCGCATATTATTAGTATACTTTTACTTATTATAAACTTTTTTTACAATTTGCATAATTGACAAGCTATATTGTACGTTGATTCCACTTTCACTAGATCCATAGTAGGCCTAATTGATAGCAAAGCTGCTAGAAAACTCGAAAGTCGCTGATGCACGAGCAGAAGAGCCTAAAGTGGACTTCACGGGAAGATTGGTCCGCAGGTACCAGGAATTTCCTCCCCTCTTTACCACCACCACCTTCCTCGGACGGGCAGTGTGCACAAGATTTAGATCTTACCTATCCTCGACCCTTCTATTGATGGTCTCTAAACCCTTGAATAGAGATAAATTAATTTTCTTTTCATTGCATAAACTGTTGTTATTTACCTTTTAAATGTTCTTAAATGTTAATGATTTTGACTTTAATGTTTCCCTGAAATAAAATCAACACGAAAATGTTTTTAAACGCAAAAAATTGATTGAGAACTAACAATGTTTACAAAATATTCTAAGCACTTCTCATGAAGAAGTGTGTTGTATATTATACTGTTAAGTTCTTAGTTTTCAATCAATTTTTAGCATTCAAAAACATTTTTGTGTTGATTTTACTTCAGTGAAACATTTGAGTTAAAATCATTAACATTAAAGGGCATTTAAAAGGTAAATAACAACAGTTTACGTCATGAAAGGAAGGAAGGATTTAACTCTATTCAAGCAAAAATAATTTAATTGGATGGTTTCGAGACCATCAATAGAAGGGTCGAGCGACTATTACAATAGATACGATCTACCTCTTGTCCACTCTGCTCAGGCCAGGAAGGTTTAAACCACAATGGTCTCGAAACCGCGCTCGAAACCATTCAATTAAATTATTTTTGCTTGAATAGAGTTAAATCCTTCCTTCCTTTCATGACGTAAACTGTTGTTATTTACCTTTTAAATGCCCTTTAATGTTAATGATTTTAACTCAAATGTTTCACTGAAGTAAAATCAACACGAAAATGTTTTTGAATGCTAAAAATTGATTGAAAACTAAGAACTTAACAGTATAATATACAGCACACTTCTTCATCAGAAGTGCTAAGAATATTTTGTAAACATTGTTAGTTCTCAATCAATTTTTTGCGTTTAAAAACATTTTCGTGTTGATTTTATTTCAGGGAAACATTAAAGTTAAAATCATTAACATTTAAGAACATTTAAAAGGTAAATTACAACAGTTTATGTAATGAAAAGAAAATTAATTTATCTCTATTCAAGGGTTTAGAGACCATCAATAGAAGGGTCGAGGATAGGTAAGATCTAAATCTTGTGCACACTGCCCGTCCGAGGAAGGTGGTGGTGGTAAAGAGGGGAGGAAATTCCTGGTACCTGTGGACCAATCTTCCCGTGAAGTCCACTTTAGTTGCAGATGCGAAGCGAAGACTTCAATTCAACTAAACTCCACAATAAAAGCTCGGGTGTTTATGATTGTTATATTTTTTGTCTGTTTGTTCGTTTCTACCGGATAAACGGCATATGCGATCTTAATGAAAATTGAAGGTGACCTTCTAAATCTATGAACTTATACCTGTCACGTTTTTGGGTACAATCAAAGTAATTACTTCTTATGAATATTGTACTTTAACGATTTTTTACGATTTATAATACGATATTTTCGTGATATTTAGCTCGAGACTGAACAAACGGCTTCTCCGATCTTGATGAAACTTTATAGGAACGTTTTAAATCACTTGATGTAGTTATTTAATGATTTTGGGGACATTGGAAGAAATTTTGCAGAAATCGTGATTTTACGATTTTCCCCCGATTTCTTATGTAATAAATTCGTAATATTGAGACTATACGGCCTCTCTCTGAGTGGACTTATGAGACTATACGGCCTCTCTCTGAGTGGACTTAGGTCTTTTGGCAATGGTCATTTGAAGATGCGATTTTATCTTGAAGTCGGATGCCGTTGGCAGTGAAAGGAGAGCTGTGTATTTTCATGAGCTGGTCGAGGCTACTACTGGAGGCAACTTGGTTAAATGGTGGAAACCATGTATAAAACTAATTAAATACTAATCATACAGAACGGGTTTTGATTAAAATCAGAAACTAGAGAAAATTTCATTTGATTTCAAATAAAAAGAAATCATGTGATTCACTAAGTTTAACATTTTCACATAAAAAATCTATGTCAAGTCTATTTTATTAAATTCTAGAAAATGCCAAGGTCATATTTCATCATTTTCTACATGTATAGCGCACCCGGACATTTGTTTAGCCTAGTTCCCCCAGTTTAGTTTTAATGACGCTGTTTTGTGCTGGTCTTTGATTGGTTTTACATAACGCCTACGATCGTATTTGGATTGTTGAAAATTTCTCTATGGTGAGAGCTTTGAGACGTGCAAGTTGGAAATCTGTTCGTCTGTGCGGGGCGATCGATTTTAGACGTGCGTAAAACTTGAGAGAAAGTGAACTTTTCCAGGAAAGAACACTTGGATATAGGAAACGCAGGTGTTTAAAAAAAATCCGCGAAAGTGATAATGCGAAAACGAACGGCGATCTGCAAAGAAGAAATACAAGAAATCAACGAGAACGAAACCAATCGAGGTACATTTTAAAGGCAGCCAGCCAGGGATACGTGAGTAAACGAATTTTTTGGACATGCTTTAGGAGCATATTAATAAAACTAAGGACTTGATAAAAGACAGCAGTCGATAACCAGAAAGGGTAGGAACCATTCGATATCTGGACCGAGAGTTAGTGAGGATTTTTAATGGAAACGAGAAAGATTATATTCGCGTAGCCCGGAGTTTAGGACGCGATAACGCAAGGCAAGGTTTGGTGTCGTATTACAACGAAAAATACCCGATTGAAATTATTATAAAAAGGAAATCGGTGAGGATAATATGTCTATGAATCCAAATATAGGAACATATAAAGGAACAGTTAATTACCATTCGATATCATGGCCGAGGCTTAGTTTTATGTAAATTGGGTTTTGAATGAAATCCGTAAATGCAGATTAGTTGAGAATTAAAATGGCGAATTTTAATTGCAAGAGCTTAGAGATAACTCAACAATAAGAACTCGGAATATTCGTGCTGTGCCTGAGCCCAGCAACGTCCGAACGAAGTGCTTTGGTAATAAAGAGGGTAAGAACAGAACTGAAGCCGATACAAGTAGCGTGTTACATTATTGAACGTTGACAGTTTACCGTGTGAGATACAGTGAAAAACTTGGTTGTTGGACCTTGGAATGCTGATATCGGCAAGTGTGAAACATTAAAAAGTACGATCGGAGTGAGTTATCCGCACGATAAAATATTGTATTTTATCACCGCTCAAACATTATCAAGGGAAAGTTGAACTCAGAGGTAATCCACAGCCGGGATACGAACTCAAGACAGGTGATATGCAATACAAGACTACGATCGTCTACAAATACGCAGAAAGGTACGGAATTGCACGTCGGACTTCTTCGACGTCATAAGGTTTCGACTGGGAGTGCATGATCATTTTGTGATGAGTATTTAAATTAAGTTTTATTAACAATTATATTTCATAAATTTCGGGAAACTTACTGTTTCATCAGACAAGAGCTATCTTTAAACTGGGATATCCATTCGCTTTTAGACATCAGTACTGATAGGTAGGGTTTGAAAGTATCCTTGTCAATGAAAGGAAATTCATTGTGTCATGCAATATAGCCCGTTCGGTTAACTGAGGAACCGTTGTTTGTCTGTGTAATGTCATCCTAGATCTAGTATAAAACAAAATTAAATTTTTTTAAACAACAAAAAAAAAAAAAAAAAAAAAAAAACAGGGGTTTTGTGTTATTTTTTTCAGAGATGTTTTGTCTTCGCTGTTGTACATTTCTCTAATTTGTGGGTCTGGGAGTTATAGGACGTGTGTTATGAATGGTTAACGGTAACTTTAGGACTTGAGTACCAGGTCACGCCGAGGTAGAGTAATCATTCAAGTTTGAGTGATTTTAGTCTTATCCAGTGTTTAAAATTAATTAATTTTACTTCCAAGTGAGATCAGGAAATCGTTGTTTCACTTAATTAGGCGACCATCGCCGAGTATGTTTTGTTTATAAATGTTATTTTTCGAGTTTAACTATTAGTGAAAGTATCCAACGAGAGTTATCGATTACCTGAGGGGTCAGTAGGTTCGTTGTGTTACATTGGGCGAAACCAACGTGGAAGGCCCTTACGAATTATTACTAATCGGTCCGAGATTAAGAGGGCTTAGTAAGTGTTCTACTTTGTTGTACGTGTTTGTGAGTGGGGACAGTTGTCACATTTGTACGTAGTCAAATGAGAGAGTGTCTTGATAATTGAATTCGTGGGGTATAAGCCTAGGTTGAGCTAAATAGGAAGAAAAACAAAATATCAGATTTTTTCATTCGAGACAGAAAGGAGCGACAGTGTATGCAGGCTTGAAGCGGTTTCAGAACACGAGGAAGGAGTGGAGGGGATTTGTCTTTCTGAGATCTCAGTTCCAGCTCGTTGTGAAGTGTTGCGTGGGGTAGGCAGTGAGAAATCAACGGGTTATAATGATCAGAAGAGGACAGATGTTAAATTTGAATGAAGTAGTAGAGTGTCAACCAATGATAGACGGATAGCGATAGTTACAGTTGAGTTAGGACCACCAAGTATTGAGGATCAAATCATGAAAAAATCTCGTAGACAATAAGGATATGATACCTTGCCGGTTAGGAAGACGGTACACTTTGATCTACCAGAGGAAGGAAGGATTATTGAGAGTGTAGGGAATTGCGACATTTGGAAGCTGAAACCACGCAATCGGAGATGCGAGTTAATGCAGCTGTACGTTCGAACAGTCTAGCAACAGGGAGTTCAAGGTCCGCACCAGGACATGCGAGATTTGCGTCTGAGCAATTCAAGTAGTAGTAATCATGAGGATTAGAGAAATGATGCGATTTTGAAGGCTAATTAAAAATAGGAGTTGGCAAGTCAGTGGAATGCTAATAAAATAGAGGTGGCAAGTTCAAAGGAATGCCGATAAAATAGAGTTGGCGAGTAAGTGGAGGTGATTGCTGATTCAGATAAATACCAATCACATAAGGGGGTGGAAGAGAGGAATGCCGATAAAATGGAATTGGCAAGTCAGATAAATGATATTAGTTAGGAAATGAAGGAGGATAATCAAATAAAATGGATAGTTTGTCAGCTGGATAGATGGTTTTAAAGAAAAAACTAGAGATGTTAAGATAATGAGATAAAATGAACGTATAGGACGAGAAACACAGAGACTTGATAGTCGGGGTAGACGAAATATTTTTTTGTGAAAAAAGGAGTAAAGGACACCGAAAGGGGGTTGAGATGGAAATAGGCAGGGTTAGTAATCACATGAATAATAGCTTACCTAGGGTTAGAGGGAGAAAATGAGCTACAATTGAGAAGCAAGTTAGGGGGGAATATACGTCTAGAGGGACAGGAAATAAGTATAGACAAGTTTGTCGGGTTTAACAAAAGGAAGTATAAGCCGTGTGGAATCAATGAAGAAGGAGATGGCTACAGTTGATAAGAAAGTTGCAAGAAGAGAGGGAAACAACGCAGAAAACTAATTTTGGAACAGCTAAGGGAGATGAGTTGTCAGATCTAAGAACAGAAGGTTAGATAAAATCAAGCAGACAGGTTATCGAACCAACGGTACGAAATGTCGAGGGCCACGAGACAAGAGAGGGGGAAGAGTACTTTGGAAACGATTAGTACAGAGGGTATTTCGTTTAATAACAGCATTTTAAGGTATTGCCCCTATGGGAGTTCATTGAGGTACTCGCAACACAAATTCGATATCTAGCATGTACCTAGTCCACATGCATTTGTCGCTAGCTAGTCAGTGTTTAAGGGGACAGTCAGGAAACTGGACTCGGGAACAAACCGTAAAAACGTACGAGGAGTTTAGACAAGAGTTGTGAAGAAAGTTTGGGAGATGATGGATCAGGGTTTTTTCAATGAATCAATGACAGGGAAAGTATGACTGAACAGTATGGTTCCTTATCGTGTTATGATGGGAAATTAATTAAACATGCAGGTTATCTAACGTTATAGAATGTGCTGAAGTAAACAGTTCACACAGTTGTTACGTAGACATGTACCGGAGAGAATCAAGGTCATGTTATTACAAAAAGGGGATAGTTTATACAGAGCTTATGGGCTAGTTCGAAGTAGAGGGGGAAAATATTCTACGTTGGGACCTAATAAAAGTTTTTTGTTAGTGGGCAGGGAAGTTCACCCAGGTATCAAGGATACGGGGAGGAACGAGGTCAAGGAGAGCGTAAAACGAGGAGGGGATAGGAATAACGAAGGAGGTCGTTATCAGGGACAGAATTACGATCGCAACGACAGACGTCAAGATTCACAAAATCAGAGGAATCTTAATGGGGAAAATTTAAATCCATGTAGACCCATGGGGAATGATAGCCAGAGGAACGTAAATCAGAGTAAACGTACCGAGCCAGTAATCAGTCAGGTTTTACGCAAGATGCAGAATTCGCGTACAGGCAGACGGACAGACAGCTAGGGTGAAGTGATGGAGGTTGTGGATGAGAACAATCATAATGATCAAGGGGTGTGGGAAATGAATGTGAACCAAGAGACTACAATGGAACTTCAACCGATAGGAAACATCATGGTTAACACGTGGAGTTCATCGAATTAGTTCAAGATAATGATGTGTTTTGCAGGGGAAGAAAGGGGAAACCAAGGTGTAGTAAGGGAAAACTGTAGGAGTCGGACCGCAGAGCGAGCGAGATCCGACAGCATCAACATTTTTACGCTCAGTAGAAACAGTTTTTTTAAATCCAGTTCGAGGAACTTTCTTGGGGGAAGACCAGGACGATTTGTTAAAAACAATACTTTGTTCCACCGTTGCCCAGAGTGCCTTGTAGAAATGTAGGGAGTAGTAACTTGGGCTGTTGTGGGACAGTTGGCAGTGAAGCAACCTGTTTGTCAGAGGTGTTCTATGAGGAACTGTGTTGAAAAAATACAAAGTTGTTAGTAGGGCTTTTGGTTTGGTGGGAGTGACCTTTGTGAACTTTGTTCAACAATAGAAGTACCTCGCGTTACCAGCAAAGGTAGGTTGGTCTGGGTAGTGTGGATCGAATATGAGGACGTCAGAAGTTGTAGAGCAACAGGTGGGCGAATCGAGTTCTTCTGTTTGTTGTGGTTTTGTGGGGTGTCAAGGTCACGCATCAGATTGTTTTGTTTTCTAAAGGTGGTTCAAATGGCGACAGGTGTTGTGGTTTTGATTGGCAACAGCGTGGATTTTTTGACACTTGTCAGTTGGGTTTTGGTTGGATTCTTTAAACGTGTGGTTTGTACTACCAAGTATCACTTGTGGATTGAAGTTGTGAGTTGTTTCTAAAGTAAAAGATGTTTACTTTGTACGTTGAACCAAGTGGGGTAATGAGCCTATACGGGCCTCTCTATGAGTGGACTTATGATACTATACGGCCTCTCTCTGATGGGACTTAGTCTTTTGGCAAGGGTCATTTGAAGATGGATTCTTATTCTTGAAGTCGATGCCGTTGGTCAGTGAAAGGAGAGCTGTGTATTTCATGAGGCTGGTGCGAGGGCGAACACTTGAGGTCAACTGGTTTAATTGGAAAACCCATGTATAAACTAATTAAATACTAATAAGTACACAGAACGGGTTTGATTTAATCAGAAACTAGAGAAAATTCCATTTGATTTTCATAAAAAGACTCATGTGATTCACTAAGTTTAAACAAATTTTCATATAAAATCTATGTCAATCTATTTTATTAAATTCTAGAAAATGCCAAGGTCATATTTCATCATTTTTCACATGTAGCGTCACCCGGACATTTGTTTAGACCTAGTTCAGTTTAATGACGCTGTGTGCTGGTCGTGTGATTGGTTTTCTAACGCTACGATCGTGTATTTTGGAATTGTTGAAAGGCGGCCGTCTGTCGGAAGTGTGTCGTGGAGAGGCTTTGGAGAGGAAGTTGGAAATCGGTCGTGTGCGTGGGCGATTTTAAGAACGTTTGCTGTAAAACTTAGAGAAAGTGAAACTAGGAAAAGAACACTTTGGATATAGGAAACGCGTGTTAAAAATCCGCCGAAAGTGATATCGAAAACGAACGGCGATATGACAAGAAGCAATACAAAAATCAACGAGAAACGATAAAATCGAGCGTACATTTTTATAAGGCTAGGTCACCCAGCCCAGGGATACGTGAGGTAAACGAATTCTTGCATGCTTTAGGAGCATATTAATAAAACCTAAGGACGTGATAAAGACAGCATCGATAACCAGAAAGGGTTAGAAACCATTCGATATCTGGACCGAGAGTAGTTGGGATTTTAATGGAACCGAGAAGATTATATTCGCGTAGCCTGGACGTTTAGGACGCGATAACGCAAGCAAAGGTATTGGTGGCTCGTGGTTACAACGAAATCCCGATTGAAATATTATAAAAAGGAAGTCGTGTGAGGATAATATCGTCTATGGAAATCCAAATATAAGGAAAACATATAAGGAACAGTTAATTACCTTCGATATCATGGCCGAGGCTTAGTTTTATGTAAACTTGGTTTTTGAAATCCCGTAAATGCAGATTAGTTGAGAATAAAAATGGCGAATTTTAATTGCACAACAAGAGCTTAGAGATAACATCAACAATAAGAACTCGGAATATTCGTGAGGCCCCTGAGCCAGCAACGCGAACGAAAGTGCTTTGGTAATAAAGGGACGGGTAAGAACAGAACTGAGGCCGATAAAAGTAGGCGTCTGTTACATTATGAACGTCTGCCAGTTTACCGTGTGAGATACAGGAAAAACTTGGTTGTTGTGACTTGGAATGCTGATATCGGGCAAAGTGGGAAACATAAAAAACGTACGATCGGAGTTGAGTTATTCGCACGATAAAATATCGTATTTATCACCGCTCAAACATTATCAAGGGAAAGTTGAAAACAAGAGTAATCACAGCCGGGATACGAACTCAAGACCAGCATCTTCCAATACAAGACTACGATCGTCTACAAATACGCAGCAAGTTACGAATTACACGTCGGACTTCTTCGACGTCATAAGTATTTCGATGGGAGTCATTGATTCATTTGTGATGAGTAATTTAAAATTAAGGTTTATTAACAATTATATTTCCATAAATTTTCGGGAGGAGAGGAAACTTTACTGTTGTCCATCCGACCAAAGAGATTCTAACTGGAATTATCCATTTCGCTTTTAGACATCAGTACTGATGGTAGGGTTTGGAAATGTATTCCTTGTCAATGAAGGAAATCATTTGTGTCATGCAATATAGCCCCGTTCTGTTTAACTTATGAACCGTGTTTGTCTGTTGTTAATGTCATCTAGATCTAGTATAAGTATAAGTTGTATTCAGAGATGTTTGTCTTCGCTGTTGTACGATTTCTAAATTTTTTTTTTTGGTGGTTCTTGGTGGAGTTATAGGAGTGTGTTATGAACTGGTAGGTAATTTAGATTGAGTACAACGGTTTCACGGCCTAGGTAGAGTAATCATTCAAGTTTGAGTGATCTTTAGTCTTGAACAGTGTTTAAAATAATTAATTTTACTCTCAAGTGAGATCAGAAATGTGTTTCACTTAATTAGGCGACCCATCGCCGAGTATGTTTTGTTTATTAAAGTTATTTTCGAAGTTTAACTATTTTAGTGAAGGATCCAACGAGTGAGCTTATCGATTACCTGACGGTCGTAGGTTCGTTTGTGTTACAATATTTAGGCCGATTCTGACCAAACGGTTGTGGCTGACACGTTCATATTTTACATGGACATTAAGGTAATTGTGATGTTGTGCTATTTTAAACAAAAAGTCGAAAAACTTAGCCAGAATTCAACGAAATAAAGATATTAGTAGAAGTCTTATACTCGTAATTAACATGTATATAGAAACTTGACAACAATCACCTACAATGCATACAAAAAGTTTGTTGTTGGGCCTCAAGATATTTAACATTTTTGGATGAGCGAAGCAAAGACTTCAATTTCACTGACCCCTCAAAAAACTTAGCCCCAATGTTTTTTTTTTTTTTGTCTGTTTATTCGCACGCTACCGGGCAAACGGCATAATATGCGATCTTGATGAAAATTGGAGGGGACCATCAAAATCTCTGAACTTAGACTTGCCACATTTTTGGGTACAATCGAATAAATATTTCTCACGAATATCGTACTTTTACGATATTTTTTTATTTTTAGAGCGATATTTTCGTGACATTTGGGCCCGATTCTGACTAAACGTGTGTGGTTCGAACTTTCATATTTCAAATGAACATAAAGGTATGGTGATGTATAGCATTGTGAAAGAAAAGTTGATAAATAATCCAGAAACCATATAAATAAAGGTTTTAAATTAAGTTTTTTGAGGTATTTAATAACAATTAACAAGTAACAATAGAAACTTGACAATAATCACCTACAATGCGTTCAAAAAGCACTTGCAAAAGTAAAGAGATCCCACGCAAACTAAAAATTTATTTTAAAAAAGCTCATCCATCAACGCAACTAAAAGCGTTTGCGAAGCTTCCTTATTGTTAATTGGCATTGCCATAGCAATAATTTCTACTTTATTATAATCATCACTATCTAACAAAAATAATTTTGTAATCAAACTTGAAAAAGCAATGATATCCCACATATTAAAAAACGTAGTAATCACTGGATGAGCGAAGCGAAGACTTCAATTTCACTGACCCCTCAAAAAATTTAGCGCCAATGTTTTTTTATTGTTTTTTTTTTTTTTTTTTCTGTTTGTTTGTTCGCTGTCTACCGGGCAAACGGTATATGCGAATTTGATGAAAATTGGACGGGACCTTCGAAAGCACTGAACTTATTCCTACCACATTTTTGGGTACAATCGAAAAAAGATTTCTCATGAATATCGTACTTTTTCCATTTTTTCCGATTTTTAGTGAGATATTTTCGTGACATTTTCCCGATTCTGACCAAACAAGTGGGTTTACAACGTTCATATTTTACATGGACATTAAGGTAATGGTGATGTATTGCTTTATGAAAGAAAATGTTGAAAATGTTGGTCGAATCCATAGAATGAAGGTTTTAATAAAGAGTTTTTTGAGGGTCATAATAACAATTAACAAATAACAATAGAAACTTGACAACAATCACCTACATATGCGTTCAAAAAGCCTTTGCAAAATAGTGGTAGCGGTACACGACATGTAAAAACGATAATACTGCACTTTTTGAACACGGTTTGCCGCTTTGCATAGTTGTAGGTGGGACCAAAACTAATATTTAAGGATGTGGAGGCACTCGAAATTTCCCCTTTGATTTAAAATGGCGGTCAAATTTTTCAAAACGATGTCCTCAGATATAAAAACTCTTTTGATGTGTCTAATAAATCATGTTTGGTATCGTTTTCGTGTATTTTCGACTCGAATAACTCGAAAATAATGTCAAAATAAAAATCTAGGTGAAATTCTAGAAGTAAATCGTGAATTTAGTAGTATTTTCAAGAAAATCTTAGATTGGGTCCGACGTAGAAACTCCTTTACCCTGCCCCTGTAATTGCATCTAGTATTAAATTATTATGAATGTTTAATTTAAAACCGAAATTTATTTTTTTACTTATTGGCCCGTCTTTGCTGCGGCAACCATAGGGGTGCTCAACAGGTGGTTAATGATTATTGTGCTGATTAATATGCTGCTCTTTTTTAACACGGTTTGGCACTAGGCTCAGTGTTAGCTGGTACCCAAAAGATTTTTTTAAAGATGTGGAGGCAATAAAAATTCCCTTCGAATCCAAGATGGCGGCGATTTTTGGAATCTTGACCTTAGAAACAAAATTCTTGCAGTTTTTCAAATTTATCTGTGTTTGGGAGTCATTTTCGTATGTAAGTGACTCTCAGAATACAAATATTACTTCAATATTAAAGTAAAATACCAAAAATTGAGAAACTGGAGTATTTTGTAGAATTTAAACTCAAAACTGGAGTTTACTTGGCCTGTGTTTACTTTGTGACGTTGTTAAGAGGAGTCGCTGAGGGGTGGCTCGGAGACGAGTTTCAGAACTCAGTTTTCTGTTTTTCTTTCTTTCGGGTAAACGGGTAATAACGTCGGTATAATATTTCACATGAACTTTTATAAAGAATCAATCTATGAGATTCAGTATGCGTATTCCTAAATTAATTCATTAATTTTGAATACACAAATCGTAAAATCTCCGTAATTTACTCAATTTTGGTGAACTTCGGGGAAATTTTTTACAAGTGTACAGATTATTTTAACGCATATTTTAATTTCGGATACAACGATTAAATCAATCTGAACTAGCAGGTTAATTTGTTTTCATCGTAATATAAACGGTTTGGTGATAATTTCTAGATTTGAAATCCATGTTTTGGATTTCTCATTTTTTTCGCGTTTTGGATTTATGTCTCGCAATGGATCTTTTTGGCTCATTATTTGTAACCAAGTGTGGATATCTACATAAAAGCACTTCATTAACATGCATGCAAAATTTTGTTATGTATTACCAACCGTTCAGCATAAATCATCAACACCTGCAGGGGCGCCAACTTTTCAGAACGACTGTGGATGCTCAAAACTTAGACAAACTATGGGGTAGAGCAGTGGCGGCTCTGGGGTAGTTTTACTGGTGAGGCGAAATTAATATCTCGGAGGTAGTATATGGGGACCACACGGGGGGTTCGGGGGGCAAAGCCCCCCAACAATAGCGCCGCAGGTGAAAATTTTGAAAATCATGTTTTTAGAGTGCGTTTCGTGCGTTTTAGAAAAAAGTTGTGGGCTGAATGCAATACCAAAATAATGTAGTTTTTGTGCAGTCAAAACTGGAAACCCACCAAAAAGAAGTGAGTCACTAAGGTGATAGATTATATTACTTCCCCGCTAGTGGTTGGCACTGGGGGCTTTGCGGTAGTTTCGAATTAGCCCTACTACAATTGTTTGTCACATTGGAAAAATAAATATAGCATAATATACCATTCAATTCCGTATGTGTGTGGATGCGCAGAAGAACTACCGTTTGTGATGATGATTTGTGATAATTTGTTTGGGTGCACAGCTCCCACACAAATCTATCTCGTGGGTGCTTTGGCCCTCCTGCTCCTGCACCAACGGAGCTGGCGCCTATGAACACCTGAGTGCGCGCATTTGAGTTGGGCCATGCAAGCTCAGCAAATTTTAGTCCAATGGTCACTTAAAAATGGTAGCTATAACCTGTTCAAAGAATCTCTCAAACGCATAGTTCCTTGGTTTCTTGTTTTTGATCACACACATTACTCTCGCTGATTGACAATTCATGTAAAAGACCTTGAAGAGCTCTCAAACACAGCTCTCAGCGTTTACCGTGAGTTCAGTAGAAGAAACTATATAATCTACAAGACTCCCAGACCATTCTCTGCCCTTGCCGTAGATAAAGCACACGAACGAAATAATGCTCTTATTAAGGTTGACGGTCGGTGGTGAAGTGGGCCTAACAGAAGATCCAGTGGCTCTTTGTAGGTGGTCAGTTGCATGTCCTGAAGACTGCAGGTTACACAGTGAATTTATTCCCGCACAAGATGAAACCCCAAGTACCAAAACCAAGTGCACCCCTCAGTCTGTTGTCATGTTCTTTGAATATATCTTCTTGAATAGCGTTCAGGTCTAGGCCTATTTGCAGAATATTCAGTTTGATTGCAGTTTCCTTACCCAGGATAGATATTCCATCTTCTTTGATGACGTAGAAGTCTGCGATTATCGAGTTTTCTCCAACTTCCACTTTGGATGTGAACTTTCCAATCACTTCTAGTTCTTCTTCTTTCCCATAAGCAAACAATTTCTTGTTGATTTTCTCTCAGTTTTGCATTTTATGCCACTTTGTTTACAGTGTTCCCATTGTAGCTGGCATACCACATTACAGCTAGCACCAGAATCAATCAACATTAGCATTGAAACTCCGCCTACCTGTAGGTTAATTTTCCCCTCACCGTCAAAAGGGTTAGGCCTACTTGAGTTCTTTGACCCACTGGTTTGAAATGCATACTCCTTATCACTTGTGTCATGGTCTGAGTCAGATTTGACCTGGTGAACTCGTTTATTGCCTGTCTTTTTGCTTTTAGGCACATAGCCCTTCTTGTCTAGGCCTACTTTGGTTTTGCAACATTGTTCATAATGGCCTACCTTTTTGCACCGGTTACACTCTTTCCCTATAGCAGGGCAAGTTTTATCAGTGCTTATGTGTCCAGTTTCAGGTCTGCTTTGATTTCCACTCATCTGTCTTAGGCTTAGGCCTACTGTGTCTGGAACCCTGGGCTTTGAAGTCTATTTTATTCACTTCTTGATTAGAGCCTCCTTCCATCACTTTTGCCTGTGCTTCAGCCTCCTCTAAGCTTCGCGCCAAGTTTCTGAGTGTAAGTAGCCTAGTTAAGGTTAAGACCCTTTTCTAGGCATTTACGCCTTAAAACATTAGAAACACACTTTTCAATTATTTGGTCTCTAATGTTCTCATCTCATCTACCTTGTCACCAAAGCTGCATAACGTCGCCTGTCGCTTTAGTCGTGTTACATATTGTTCAACTCTTTCTCTAGGCTCCTGGGCCATGTTACGAAATATGTGTCTCTCATATGGAATGTTAGACTGAGGTGTGAAATACCTGTCCAGTGCTCTTAATGCTGTGCCATACAAGTCAGTATTTTCAGGATCCTCCACAGATTCGGGTAGGGTTTCCCAAATGTCTTGTACGTCCATTCCTGCCGCCGACAATAGTAGTGATCGTTTTTGAGTGTCTAGGGTTATTCCTTTTCCCTCCACAAAAAAATGTGAATGCGCGCTTTTAACGACGCCACCGCTGGCCTAAGGATGCATAGCGTCATCGCTCACACAGTCGAAGTTTGGAATGCCGTGAATATCTATTTCCTTAGACATTTCGCCGTAATTTAATACTAATTATCGCTTAACACCGTCTGATTTACGTATTTAAACTTGTTTTCACCCGTGTCGCCACTCGCCACTTGTAATATGCTTTTAAACAAAAGTTATAGTCACGAATTTAATCTTGCACGTCTTTTATTCACCACCATACTGGTTTTGACTGAAGTGCGCAGGCGCTGTAGCCAAGGCACTGTGACTCGCCGTGAGCCTAGCTCCGTGTGACATCGAGCTGCCTAGAGCAGTCCAGAACAGGATCTTACACCAAATGAGAAGAAAACATTTAGAACCGACTATTATGGAAGAGTTAAATTTTTAAAAATCACACGCAACTATTATTTTCTAAGTGCAAAACGATTATCTCCATCGTGTTGACCATCGTGTTAATTTGATATTAAATTAAAAGGAAGGCCTGAATCTCCAGATGGACGTAAAATGACGAACATAATTATTCTTATTTCTATTTGAACTCCACGACATAGCACGGAATTAGGCTCGAAGAAACTAGATAGTCAATGCAATGTTCGCGTGATGTCATACCAATCAAACACTGCTTGCTCTCGAGCAATATAGCCGTAAAGTAGAACAGAATACTACTTCTTGCAATTGCTAGCAACGCAACTTGTACGAAGCTGTGACTGTGCATTTGGAAATGCTCGTGTGAACTGACCTTCAGGCTTGTCTGCCTTGGCAACAGGCTGCTCAGGATGCAACAAGGTAGGAAGAGGGTGAAGGAAGGACTTTACAAATTAACTGACCAATAATTCTCGTTTAAATTTTTATAATGTTTTGAACAATCCCAATGGCATTTATTTTTTATAAAAACTTTTTAGTGCAATACCTACGGGGGGCCCATCGTGCAATGCATGCCCCTCTTCATGTGTCTTTAACTAGGTATATCGGAGAACCCTTGGCCCCGCAGACTCTTAAAGAGGATTCCCTCACCGCCTGTTTTGTTCTTGATCCACTCTTCAATGTGGCCAGTGGAGACGTAGACCATGATGCTGCTGCCGCACGGGAACCCCCTGAACCAGGAGAAGACGCCCACACTGACCAGCTCCATCCCCTGGCCCTTGCACAACAAGCTTCCTCCTGAATCACCAGGACACGCTGCTTTCATCGAATCATTCACGTTGCGCGCGCAGATGTAGTAATCTTTGCTTATTGTTGGATCCAGACCCCGACAAAACAGCTCGTTGCCCGCTGATACATGAACGTAATGAAGTCTGCCGTCGTTGAGTGGCACAGTAAGCGACGCGTCGTATTGGAGGCCGTACCCCTGGGCAATGCAGTCTTGCGCCGCGCCCTTGCCTCCACTCATCAGAGCAATGGAGCCGAGATTCGCGTTGAAGACGAGCGTCCCATTCAACTTTATTAGAGCTACGTCAACGTTGAACACACTAGCGTGTGAAGCCATACAATCGTACTGTGTTACATTCGCATCGTGATGTGCAAAATAACTTCCAACTTTTACTGTTGGGCATTTAACACACTGCGTCTGTACCTCAAATACTTCTGAATTACTGACGTACCTAGAAGAGAGATTGTTAAACTAGTGAAATCAAAGAAATAGGGAAGAGACTGGGTGCTAAAATTTTGAGAGACTGAGACTGTTTATACGCACAAAATGAATCGAAATAGAAAGAACCTTTTTTTTCATTTAGTGGCGGTTTTTAACCACAATATCAGGTGTGCAAGTCCCAAAAACGAGATGGCGCGGAACAGCTGGGGTCCGGGGCGAAGCCCCAGCCGCCGGATGGAAATTCGCTTTCGGCGTTTTTTTTCTGGGTGACTGTTAATTTGAATGGTCTTAAATGAATTCTAAGGCTTATTTGTATTCTAAATAACGATGAAATATGCAGTTAAAACAGCCTTGTTATATTAATGCACAAGGTCAGTTCTCACTTTACTTTAACCGGATGAGGTTTCGGGGCGTTTTCTAGAGCAAGATGAGTGGTTTTTTTTTAAAGATTTTATGTACACTTGACACTGACTCACGTCGGCTAAATGGCCTTCGACTACGAGGGTGCGAGTCTTGAACTGCACGCCCACACAGGCTCGCCAGCCAAACTCGTCTTTTTCCCACTTACTACCTAATTTTGGTTTGTAAGGCTTTTTTTAAACTATCCTGACTGATCAGGCGTGCAATTGTCAGACCTTGCCCACCGTAAAAACCGCCACTCTGAAAGAATACCGAGAAGAAAGTTTGAAAGTTTTTCAGGGAATAAGAGTATAGTAGGAAGTCATTGAAATGACCTTTGAATTTCTTGTTAAGGGAGGACGTTCCTAAAAAACGAGTGAAAAAACGAAATAGTTACAAATTTTTTTAAAAAAATGTTTTATGCTTTAAATGTAAGATAAAAATAGGTAAAAAAATAAAAATTAAGCTTTTTAATTAGGTAGGTTTTTTATAGAGTATATTTATAAAAATGTATTTTAAGTGGTTATTTATGGTTTGACGTAGTTTTTATATATTTTTTTATTATATAAATGCAATATGTCATATTTTTATAATTTTTTTCATAAAATGTTTTTATTTTTATTGATTAGATTAATATAAATAGTACTTATAATATGTTATTGTTTTTCAATCATTGTTCATTATCTCCGCTCTTTTTAAACCACGTATTACTAGTTTAGGGCACATTTTATTCCTAAACTATTGGTCCGAATAGGCTGATTTGTTTGAGAGCTCATGGTAGTTATGCTTACAATCTAGCGGATCGACTTTGCATCAGTTGTGATGTACTACCTGTAAAAAATTATGTGTGTCATATGTTAATTTGATTATTAAAATGTCAACACTTCATAATCAATAAAACACAAATGAAACAAAAAAAAATCCTCTAGAATCTAGATTGTGCAATGGAGATACCTAAAGATTTAAAACTCAACCCTGGCCTTCTATCATTAAATCTATAGATAATATTCGTTTCCTTAAGATCGAGTGTATTTCCATGCTTTCTGACTAAAAATTTCGCTAAAATTAACAAAAACAAAACAAAAAATTACCTACCTCAATTTCTTTTTTCAATCTTAACAACCCCCGAAAGTTTCAAGTCAGTGCCGGTATAAAAACTATAGAAGCTATTATTTTAAGGGACGTCCTCCCTTAATATTGAAGATATTTTTCTTCCGACCCCATTTTCAAATCTATTAATATTTATATTCAGGTTAGGTTTGGAAAGTAGTTATTCTTCTTCATGATCGAGATACGGCTGGAGGTGTGTTCGTCACTAGTTTAACACTAATACTTAATTAAAGTCTGTTAACCAACCTGGCAGTTTTCTCTGTGATATTGTACAAGTAAGGGCAGGGCAGGCAGTGTGCGGCAGTCAGGATCCACGAAGGACTTATAACTGTACCAGTGCAAATATATGATGCATTTCGATGCCTTCTTTGATCCATACTATCTAAAATTTGTGCCCAATAATAAATGCGAACCGTGGACTTAAACTGTCCAGCTGTTGCGATGGCTCCACCATGAATCCTGGTGCTGAAGCCTGGATCGTCCTGCCATTCTGTGATGCCTGGAACTGGAAGACAGTGTTGTATGGTTAAGTGAAGTCATGAAGCGGGCGTTACACTAGGAAGTTCAAAAAGTAAAAAGAGAAAATTTAACAGAAGAAGGTCTATTCAAAACCAGTAAATAAAAAACATGTCAACAAAGCCACCTGACTAGTAATAAATAATAATCAATCAATTTCTTCTTCTGAATCATATTCTAAAACAATTCCATTTATTGATTGGCGTTTGTGGTGAATGAACTGACTCTTCCACATACTTCATTCTTATTATTTAGTTTTCTTCAAAAGAATATGCTCAAATTGGCAATGTGACACATTTGACATTTGTCAAGCATTTATTATATTTCACAGCCAGGTATATATTATGCATTCTGAGACATGTTATGATATCTGCCACCTATTTCTGAAATTGACCAATCACAATCAACTCTTCAAGGTCATTTTACTTTTTAATTTTCTCTTTTTATAGTAGACCAGAGTTTGGCATGACGAACATGTTCCCTCGAGTATTCCACATGCTCACTGTTCTCGTCCAAAGAAAACATTTATTATCTTTGAACATCGTAATAAACACGAAAGTACAATCAATATTGTTATCTGCACAAAGTGGATGAAAAAAATGTCTGATCCATTTTTTTAAAAGATTTTCAATAGCCAGAGATACACGATAAAGTCCATTATAACCCTTGTAGAAATATTTGGTTGCCAAATGGTTGCCAAGTGGTCACCAACAGTTCACCAAGGCTTGTTTTTGATCGCCAAGTGGTTACCAAGGGTCGCCACCAAAATTTAAATTGATTATATGACAGCCAAGAGTTCACCAAAAGGTAGTCAACGAGTCACCAACTTTGCAATGCAGTATTTTGACACAAAAACGACCTGTTGGCGACCATTTGGCTTCTTTTGGCGATCACTTGGCGATCATTTGATGAACAAGTTGGTGACCTGTTGGTGACTACTTGACAACAATTTGGTAATGAAATATTTCTACTAGGGAAGCCTCTCGTTCCACCTGCCTATCCGCACAAAGTCACCAGTTGTACAGCCTTGCCCACTGTCGGTTGCGGAACTCAATCACTCTTATGTGTGTTATAAACTAGGAAAACGCCAAAGTTGTTGTTAGACGAGTGAGCAAGCCATGTGTTGAGTACTCGGTGACATAAATATAATAGTTTTAGTATAAATAAGAGAGGTTTGAGATTAGTTGTTATAATGGCGCGTCAACACTAAGGCCTAATGCGCCACTCTAGCCGAATAGACTGGGGAGGAAATGCCCATGCTGGCTAGATTCAGCCTTAGATTTAGGGAAGGAAAGGGGATGTTCCCGGGTACTCAACACATGACTTGCTACTTCGTCTAACAACGACTTTAACGTTTTCCTAGTATGGTTTCAGAGCGCGTCAACCAATCGTGTTGTAGTTGTCGCCGTCTTCTTACTGAAAGGAGGTTTTGACCTAGTTGAGGTTAAGCTGATATGGATTAAGGGCACATCAACCGCTAGGTTATAATACGCCACTCTAGCCTAGGGAGCCTAGGGCGGAAAACCCCATGCAGATCAGAATCAGCTCGGGAAGGTGAAAGGAAAAGAGGGGTTCTCACGTCGTGGTCGTCATCGTCTTTGTCATCGTATGGTCGTCGTCGTTGGGGAGATCGTCAGGGAAGAAGGAGAGGTCCACGACAACGACTACCAGAGCTCGCCTCTGGTTTCGAGGAGTAATATACTCCTCTACTTACCAGCTGACGTTTGTGAAATAGAGTTCGTTTTGGCGCGAGCCATGCTCTTGGCCAAATGTTTCCTAACAGGCCTACCGAAGCGTACGCCTGTATAGACTTCCTAGCGCCTACGACATTTAAGACAACAAAAAGAAAACTTGTGACGTGATATTTTTTATCTGACACCGAAATGATATTTGTTTTTTTTTCATTTTTAAACCGTGGCTGTGGCATTCTTTCAAATGGAAATGTAAACATTTGCAATCTAAGTAAAAAAAAAAAAAAAAATGTATTTCTTGTTTTAAATCGCAACGGATATTGCTTGTTTGTTAACAGCTCTCAGTTACGTGGTCACGGATGTCTGTTTAAAATTTTATCTCAATCTGTTTGGTCGTTCGGCCGCATAAGACCGAACAGGCTTTTTACAGACAGACATTAACAAACAGATGAATTAATCACAACAAAGGCCCGATCGAGTTGCGTTGTAGACATCGTTCGCTGTGCGCTCACTCGTCTAATAATACTATTTATGCGTAATTATTATATAACCTAAAATTTGGGTTAAATCTATTTAATGAAACTTAAAACAGTTCTTTGCGGTCAACCCTTTCACTCTTGATGAAAAAAATAAAGAAATACCCCGTGGGTTAATACCCAAAAATGGAGGGTTATGACAGAAGTTAAATTCACAGATATAATTATTTAAAATAATTGTTTTGCTAACGTATTTTTTTAAATTGATCGAAGTATGAAAAAATATCAAAATCTTGAGAATGTTAAAATTGCGGCCATCTTGTTTTTTTGTGTGTTTTCTTTATAGTGACTAGTGCACTAGAAATTGAAAGTTGGAGCATACTTCTAAATTTTGTTCCTGATGTAAAATTGTCATCAGGTAATAAATATTGTTGAGGTATAAAATTTCCAAGACGATGCAATTAATTTCACACACAATCATTCAAAATGTTGACTTTATGACTTAAATTTACACACATTTGGATAATTTGCATACCCTTCCACAAAGAATGCATAAATTCAAGATGATTTTTCTACATACGATATTTTTAATAAAAAAGGTTATGTGTGATAAACTAATAATGTACTTTTTAAATTCTCATTTTTTAAAGAATATATCAAATTTAAAACAAAATCGAAATTATTTGTGATGTCAGCTGAAAAGGTCATTCTATAACCAAAACCAATAACCACAACATCAATTGTGATTGATTGGTTATTGAATCCTATATTGGAGATTTGAGATAATCATTGAATTATAATGTTAATTGTACACACACTAAAATTTGCACAGTAAAGAGTCCATCTAAGTCAGGCAGCATTACGTCATTTGGTAATAACACACCAATGCCGAGTCAGCTATGTGTGCAATATAGAAATGACTAAGTACATTGATTCATTGACGTCACTCAGAGGATTGGGAGATTTCCCCTCTCTTACCCCTACTTTGAAGTGAGTGCCAACTCACTCTCTCTTGTGTGAACCATATTGGAAGAAGGACAGTGGCGTAGGAAATATTTTTTTAGTGGGGGGGTCACACTAAAGTTGACTACGAGGTTTGGCGGGCAAACCGGGGTCTGGGGCGAATCCCCAGCCGCCGGAGGCTATTTCGCCGTAGGCGAGATTTTTTTAAAAAGGTGCTCTTGATAGGTGGCCTAAAACACGTCATGTTTATTAAAGTAGGTTTATTAACAGCAGGTTTATGATTTCAAAGTGACACCTGTCATTCCCTACCTCCCATCACAGTACTTCATCTCAGGTCAAATAGTCATAGTTAATTGAGAGCCTTGATTTGTATCAATCAGTATTGTTTGATTGGTACCGATCGGCCGGCACTACATATTAGATGCGTTCATCTCAGAAAAAGGGTTAACAAAATGATAATCATCATCATTAGAAATGCATGTGATCAAACGCAGAAAAGCCACGTCAAAAGCTTCATATTTTGACGAATTGTTTTTTAAGTTAAGTTTTTTGAGTGTGGTTAAAGTTCAGTATTTCTGAAAACTTGTGAAATTTTGAATATTAAAATCAATAATAATATTATATTATTTTAATCTTACTGGCAGCGTTGCCTCCAAGCAAGACTAGAACCAGTAGGGTCAACACCTTCAGCGGCGGCATCGTCTGTGTTCTGATAGTAAGCACCGATCAGGCAACACTGGAGAGAAGGCAAAATAATATTGTTGTAAACAACAAGCCCAAATTATTAATAATATATTTACATAGTCTTATAACACGCGTTTAATAGCGTAACATTCACCATTGTATTTAACACACATTGCACTCATACTTAAACAATATTTGGATGAGCGTAGCGAGCGAAGCGAGTGAAGCGAAGACTTCAATTTCACTGAACCCCAAAAAATTTAGCTCCGGTGTTTTTTTTTTTTTTTTTTTTTCTGTTTGTTTGTTAACTCTCTACCAGGCAAACGGCATATCTGATCTTGATGAAAATTTAAGGGGACCTTCGAAATCTCTGAACTTAGAGGTGTATTGTTTTTGGGTACAATCGAAGAAATATTTCTCATGAATATCGTACTTTTACGATTTTTTTCGATTTTTAGTGCGATATTTTCGTCACATTTGGGCCAATTCTGACCAAACTGGTGGGGCTACAACTTTCATATTATACATGGACATTAAGGTTATCGTGATGTAGTACCTTTTGAAAGAAAAAAAATGAAAAAGTTAGCCAGAATCTATAGAAATTTAGCTTTTAATATAAAGTTTTTTGATTTTTTGTGCTATATTTTCGTGCCATTTGGGCCAATTCTGACCAAACGGGTGGGAATACAACGTCCATATTATACATGGGCATCAGGGTAATAGTGATGTAGTACCTTTTGTAAGAAAAAGTTGAAAAAGTTAGCCAGAATCCATAGAAAGAAAGCTTTTATTATAAGTTTTTTACGGTAAATAATATCAATTGACAAGAAACAATAGAAACTTGACAACAATCACCTACAATGCGTAGGCAGCAAAACAAAGCACTTGCAAAAGTAAAGATATCCCACGCAAACTAAAAACTTTAAAAAGCTCATCCATCAACGCGGCGGGACTTTAGCGTTTTCCTAGTTATAAGAATTTTAAATATAATTTCAACTTAAAGTCTTCCTTATTAGCCTAGAAGTTCAATCAGTGATTAATTCTATGCGGTTGTGATACATTTTTTGCAGGGTGCTAATTGACGGGGGGGATGGGGGAATTCCCCCCCCCCTCTGGTAATTTCATCCCTGTCTCTGTTTTACTGAAAGGTTTGTCTGCCGGGGATGGCTAAATCCCCACCTCTGGATTCCCATCTCATCTCATAACATATCAAGTGACTTTATCGCGTAATGTTAATCAATAATGCGTCAATTTACACATATTCATTTCAAAATAATACCTCAGATCGCTTCTAATACCACATTGAGGGCAATAATACCCAAAAATTCTCAATCACTCTAGGCTTATGCCCAATTCTCAGTCCTTCTAAGGCCATCTCAAGGCAATAATACCCCAAAAAATTCGCCTTTGGCGGATGGGGCTTTGCCCCAGACCCCAGTTTGCCAACGAAAATACTATTCGTAAATTCGCACACTGATATTTGTATTTGTGGGGATCTCGTTCTACTTCAATCGCATTTACCTACATGTTATATCTGTATTGTGCTATTCTCTATTCTTCTTGTCCTATTGTATCTGCAATTGTGGTGCTTAGTACTGTTGCAAATAAATACAACAAACACACAAACTACGTCAACGCTCGTTTGCTGGCCACAACTCTTTACCGGATCAGCAGGCATAGAGCAGACTATAAGTTGTAACCGATATTTACAATTTACCAAATACGTCTTTACTAGGACGTCGCAAACTACCACATAATTATTATGTAGTTATTATTGGATGAGCGAAGCGAAGTCTTAAACTGACTTACGATTTTTTTTCACTTACGTTACCCCAAGAAAAATAGCTCGGGTGTTTTGTTTTTTTTTAGTTTTTTTGGTCTGTTTTTTCACGCTCTAACGGGAAAACGGCATATGCGATCTCGATGAAAATTGGTGGGGACCTTCGAAATCTCTTAACTTAGACTTGCCAGGTTTATAAGTACGTTTTTTTTTGATTTTTAATGAGATATTTTCGTGATATTTGGCAAACGGCTACTCGGATCTTGATGGAACTTAATGGAAACGTTTGAAATCACTAAAATTATACATGTTACGATTTTAAAGACATCTTAAGAAATATTTCTCGAAGAAATCGTAGGCCTACTTTTACGATTTTTTCCCGGTTTTTAATACGATATTTTTGTGATATTTGAGGCGATGCTGACCATACGGGTGTGGGTACAACGTTCATATTTTACATTAAAATAAAGATAATGGTCATGTAGTGCCTCTTGTAAGAATAAGTTGAAAAAGTTGTTCATAATTCATAAAGTTTTTATTATAAGACTTTTACAGTTGTATAATTAACAACTAACTATAGAAAAAGTAATGAGATCCCACTTAATAACGTTATCATTGGACAGAAATATTTTTCAAAACAAAGCTCATCCATCAACGCGACTGGAAAAAGCGTTCGCGAAGCGGCCTAGTTTAGATATTAACAATATGTTGGCAGGAACAATGATCAAAACCGATATGTTCCGTATTGGAATCAGTGGCTATAACCACTCGACCAGCAAAACACCTCGTTTAAATAAAAAAACTTCGACTTATAACTACATGCTTTATTCGATTGTAATGTAGAGTGTAATGTAACGTGCGCCCCTAATCCTCTTGTCGTCGTCGTAAAAATTAAAACAATATTACCAAGCGTGTCTCGCAGGCCATGGCAATGGGAAAACGAAATCAATTTAAAAACCATCTGTATAACACATGGCAGCTCAATGCACCGATTACGCTCATCCACCAACGCGCCTGAAAAAGCGTTAGCAAAGCTTCCTAATAATTTTCATACATACCTCAATGTGAAGCCTGTAAATCTGCCTTTGTCTCTGGTGCTGAATCTCTGTGACTGTAGTGCACCTCCTACACGTAGCTCTTATATACACGCTGCTAGAGCCGAGTACTCCTCAATGCATCTTGTAAATGTTTCACAATCAGTTGTTCGACATATTAGAACATTTACCTATGTCTATGATGCTCAAAGGGACGGGAGTGTGTGAGGGAAGGGGGCAAAGGTGGGAGTGTATATAATTTTAAAATACCGACTATCACCATGTCACATTTCATTAATGCTGACATCTCACTAGGTACGTCAATTGTTCATAGTAAGTTAGTTTGGTTTTAAGGCACACAATTGTTCATAAAGGACACTTTTGTTGCCACAAAGAAAAATTTTCTTTCTAGGTTGCGTACATGGTAGATGAGGGGAAAAAAACCCTTTTTTTACCTTTCAGTCCCTTGGTCATTAAAAAGGACATCAAATTTAAAATTTATTCCAGGTAAATAAGTTTTTCCAATGACCCCATTTTTTGGGGTGAATTAATAAATACTTTTTTTTCACCCATGTCAATGGGAAAAAAATGTGCCCTTTTTAGCGAAGTTAGAAAATACATATCAGCAACAAAATTAAAATTATAAAAATGGGGTTTTTCCCGAAAAGTAATATATTTTTTAGTTTTTTATATTTGAGATACAAAAAAAACAAAAAGTGCAAAAATTTGGAAAAATCTCGTGTTAGGGATAATTTTCTAATTTATATTTAAACTTAAATTGAAACTTTAACTCGGAATAAAAAAATCCCAAAATTTGTTAAAAAAAAAGCGAAACAACATATTTTAAAAACATTAAAATTCTTATAAAAATTTGGAAAAAAGATTTAATTGTTTAAAATTAAAAAACCCTTTTTTTAGACCAATTTAATTCGGGACGGGAAAGGGTGCCGGAGGTTTTTATAAACATGCATCCAGTTTCTCCCTGCCAATATAACAAGATGCAATATTTGGGGTCATCAAAAAATACTAGAGAATAAAGTCGTTAATAGACGAGTGATGAGCCAGTGTTGAGTACCCGGAACATCCCCTTTTCCTCCCCCCCCATCCTAAGGGATCGCCCATATGGGAAAGATACCGGGGAATCAAAACATGGCTCACTCACCGTCACAAGGACTTTGGGATTTCCCTAGTTAGTTGGGTAAGGGCCCTTTTACCCGGGAAAGTGAAAGACCCGGGTTTTTAAACCCCTGGGCGGGTAAAATTTTGTAGTTTATGGATTGTATTCAAAAATATATTAAACATGTTTTGAAATGCATATAACGCAGTTTAGTCTACATCAACAGTGACAATACTATGAAAAACATAGCCAGTACGAAATACGAGTAAAGATTGCAAGGTTTACTCAATGTCCCAGTGGAATTTGGGGGAACCTTGGTCACTGCTATGCATGTTATCACAACCTGCCAAAAATTATTCGAGAAAATTGAATTCTTCAAGAACAAAAGCATTGTTGTTAAATTAAACCTACTCATGACAAGCATATTTTTCAATTTATTTTTTTGGAAAATTAAATCGCAACGGATTGGGCTCATTTTGTTAGCAGTTCTCAGTTACGTGGTCACGGATGTCTGTTTAAAATTTCAGCTTGAACTATTTCGCCGTTCGGCCTTATGGGGCCGGACAGACAGACATACAGACATTATATTAGTCATGAGAAGGCCTGATCGAGTAGCGTTATAGACTTCGTTTCGCTGCGCTCACTCGTCTAATTCAACAACACTCTAGTGTAAAGTCGGGTTGTAAATAACCAAATGAAAAGATGCAGAGTAAACACAATATCATTATTATCAACGCTAGCTGGAGAAAACTTGCACGGCAATTGCTGTGAATCAAAACTATCTTATATGATATCAGTTTTACTGCACAACTTGTCGGTAGGGATCTGTGCTGTCATCGGCCTGATGGAGCAGCAATAGAACAAATCCCTTCCATAACATTGAGAAATACAATGGTGACACAGCAATGGAAATATACGGTAGCCACAATTTTATTTTCTTGTGTGTATTTTACTATCGCGAACGCTTTTTCCAGTCGCGTTGATGGATGAGATTTTTTTAAATATTTCTGTCAAATGATTACTTCGTTTTTAGCATAAGTGGGATCTCATTCCTTTTTCAAGTTCCATTACAAAATTATTTTTATTTAATTAAGATTATTTTTAAAAAGTAGTATTAATTACTATGGAAATACCAATTTACAGTAGAATGTAAAATATCGCGAAGCCAACAGACATGCTTTTTGTTCGCATTGTAGGTGATTGTTGTCAAATGTCTATATAGTGACTTGTTAATTACACCTGTAAAAGGCTTACTTTAATACCTTTATTTTTATGAATTCTGGCTGAGTTTTTCATCTTTTTTAAAAAACAAGCACTACACCACCATTACCTTAAAGCCAAAGGTGGCTGGTCACTGATTGTACTAAATTTTCTGTGTCCTAAAATGACAGTGCCCTAAAAACACACTGTCTTAAACTGCTTTACCGAGTGAAGAAATAGCTCATTAGCTTACTGTGTTCTTGCTGATACTGTACCAGGTGAGAGGTGGGGATAAGACACTCCCCTTTGGCAATTGTACTACCCAAGTCAAAAACATACATTTAGGACAGTGAGATTTTGGTACACTTCATTTTTAGGACACTGCAAATTTGGTACAGTTTTTTAACGAAAAGTTTCGTTATACAAAGCAAGTACTTAGGCCATTTCATTTTTAGGACAGTAAAAATTTAGTACACTGTGATTTTGGTACAATATATTTTTAGTACACTGTACATTTATTACAGATCATTTTAAGACGATTCCATTTTTTTTTGTTTCTATAACCAAAGCGCTTGTCCTAAATCAACGTAAAGGCTTATTCGGGCCCGAAAATTAAATTTATGGACATTCCAGGGCAATTTTGAGTTTTTACTAGGGAGACAGCCATCTTGGATAATTCTTTTGCCGATGAAGGAATATTTTGCAATTTTTTTCCTCGGGTGCGCATGCTGAGGGCATGCCTAGGCCACTGTACGATACCGAAATTTTGGACATTCTGCCACTTTAGCCTATCTGTTTTGGGCATAGGTTCGGTACACTACGGCCAAAATGTTTTGGTTTTCGAGCTGGGGGGCGGACCGAACAAGTCGGTGTGCTGGGTCCAAGGCTGGGGCCTGGATCTGTCAAAATTTAAAACCTGGCCAAAAACCTTTTTGAAATTTCTCAAAAAAGTAGTTGTTGTTTTTGGGTAATCCAAAAAACATTTGTTTTCACTATATCTCGGGCAGTTCTTGTACGACCCCGGCCCTCTTGGGCTCTGCGGAACCGGACGAGCGAGGCAAAAATTTTGACACCCAGGAAAAGTGTACCGAAAAATTGGGCGTCCCGGGAAATTCCCAAAAAGTCGAAAAGTGGTCCGATTTCCATTTTTTTCTCCAAAATGTTCGGGACAGCGATACGAGTAGGATCGAGTCCCGGAAAAACGTACTGGAAGAAGTTTCATCACGAAAATTTAGGAAAAATATCGATAAAATCGCGGAACGAAATTCTGGATCGGGGGAACATTTATTTGTGTTTTGGAAAACTCGGCGTCACGGAAAATTCGAGAATCGTGATATTTGTATATTATGTCTATATATGTGGTAGTACTTGGTCAATTTCATTTTTAGGACAGTGAAAATTTAGTACATTGTACGTGATTTTGGTACAGTTTATTTTTAGTGCACTATAAATTTGGTGCATATTAGTTTTTACGAAAAGTTTCATAGATTCACAGGAAGAACTTAGCCATTTTTTGTTTCAGTTAAAATATATTTCACTGAAATTTTGGGACAGTTTTTTTAGCACACTGTAAATTTGGTACAGATCGTTTTACCGAAAAGTTTCATAGATTATCAGCAAGTCCTAAAGCCATTTCATGTTTATGACAGTAAAAATTTAGTACACTGTGATTTTAATACCTTACACTTTATTTTTAGAACACTTTTAATTTGGTACAGTTCGTTTTAGCTTAAAGTTCCATAGATACACAGCTAGTACTTAGGCTATTTCATGTTTAGGACGGGGAAATTTAGTACACTGTGATTTTGGTGGAGTTTATTTTTAGTACACTGTAAATTTGGCACAGACCGTTTTTACGAAAAGTTTCATAGATTCACAGCAAGTTCTTAAGCCATTTTATGTTTAGGATAGTAAAAATTTAGTACACTGTGATTTTAATACCTTACACTTTATTTGTATAATACTTTATATTTGGTACTGTTCGTTTTAGCTTAAAGTTTCATAGATACACAGCAAGAACTTAGGCCATTTCATGTTTAGGACAGGGAAATTTAGTACACTGTGATTTTGGTGGAGTTTTTTTAACACACTGTAAATTTGGTTCAGATTGTTTTAACGAAAAGTTGCATAGATTCTGAGCAATTAAGCCATTTCATGTTTAGGACAGTAAAAATTTAGTACACTGTATTTTTGGTACAGTTTATAATATTTAGTGCATTGTTATTGGTACAGATCGTTTTTACTAAATGTTACATAGATTCACAGCAAGTACTTTAGCCAATCAAGTTTACGGCATACAGCGTATGACTGGTGCAAGGAAAATGCAAAATTTAAATTTATTAACATGAAGTTATAATTATACCACTATGGGATAAGGACTGGGTTTTGATTTTAGTTTTGGAAAGGACATATTGTTTTTATTTTTCAGTTTACTCGATATATTATGTGAGAAAGCTGTTATCGACTAATAAATTTGATATAGAAATCAGTATTGTTGGCAATAATTGATCGTCTTAACTGTGTGTTTAATATATCTAGAAAGTAACCATTTTAAAACAAAGCCTGTATTATATTTTTATTTTATTTCTTGTTCACATTACAACATATTTTATTATGTATAAGTTCCAAAAGTACAATTTACCACACAACATTACGTAAAAGATTATAACATGTAAAATAATAACATAAGTATGACGATGAACATGAACATACTAGAAAAACCGCGAAAGTCGTTTTGAGAAGAGTGAGCGTGCGATGTGTTGAGTACCCGGGAAGATTCCCTTTCCTCCCCTACGTAAGGCTGGATCTTGCCAGGGGCATGGGTTTTTCGTATTTTGCCTATTATCGGCTAGTGTCGCAAACTCAGGAAACGTCTCAACTCAACGTCAGTCCATCTCACTTTGGGGCGCTACGGTGTACCCTAGTCGGTCTGCCAAGTACCTTGGAGTAACCTTTACAGACATTCTGAACTAGGGTGCTCATTGCCGTGACGTCATCAACCGTGCGCGGTCGAGACTAAATTTACTCGTGATGCTTCGTGGGCGACTTTCTGGATGCAGTTTCCGTACTCTACGGCACACTTATAAAACTTTCATCCGCCCCCTCTTTGAATAAGCGGTCCCGGCGCTGGCACCCGTCGTTGGAGGATGTCTCCAGCAACCAATCCAATACTTCTCTCTGGAGCGAAGGATCCTTCGCCGCATCGCGCGGCTTCCTCCGATGACGCGGAATGAAGACGTGTATACTCAAACCGGCGTCGGTGGTATCAGCTCTCGACTCGACACCCTTGCAGGGCCTTACGTGCAACGTCTTCACGCAGGTGGCAGGAAAGAGCTTCACGACCTCGTTTCGCGTCCTCGGGCCTTCAGACCTCTACCCCGCTTCAAGTACCCTTACCCGCCTTTTGCCTTTCAATTTGCCTAACTTTATAAATGTCATATTCTCTTGTCGTCTTTCATGTAATGTTTAGCTTGTAACTCTGTAATCACAGTGTCAGGCTACAGAGGGCCACACTTGCCCTGCATTAGCCTTCCTGCCCTATGGGCAGGTAAACTTCAATAAAATAATAAAAACGAAATTATCGTCTTTAAGTTGACGCGCCCTTATTAACACTAATATCAAACCCCAATAATTTATATTTTATAGTATATCAATGAACTTAAAAGCAAATGTAATCTCTATTTAGCAAAGGCCCTTGGTTCAAACACCGGTCGGGATAGATTTTGTAATTTCTGCATTGTATTAAATCATTGAACATGTTTTGAAACATATACAATACTGTAGCCCCACCCGTTTGGTCAGAATCTGCCCATATATTGCGAAAATATCGTTTTAAAAACCGAAAGAAAAATCGTGAAAGTAACATTTCTATGAGAAATATTTCTTCAAAATGTCTCTGGATTCACGAACACTCGACAAAGTAGAGTCAGAATAGATGGCTGTGCTTTACTTTTCTGGTTGTCACAAACTGTCTACTGTTGTTTACATTGATTCTCCGACCCTGCTGTCAGCTCACTGCTAAGTATTGCGAGAACACAACGCAAGTATTATGGAAAGGGTAAGTAAAAATATGTTTAAATTACCAATGTGACACAATTATTGTTAAATTTTGATCTTGTTTCACGGTTTAAATCAAGATAATATACAAGAAAACAAACGATTCGAAAGGATGACAGCTGGTGTAAGGCTATCTCTGGTTTAACCCGGTATGCCCCTGGCCTATATATTACAGTTGGGACATATTGTGAAGGATTGTCCGTGGGCTGTTGTTAAAAGAACACAATCCCTTGAGTTTACATTGAGAACCTAGGGACAAACTCTCACTCAGGGTTGACAGTGGCGGAATAAGAGTCCGAGACGCCCGAATCAGAGCCCCACGCGCCTCTCTGAGCTTTCTCATTATACACGAGAATGAAGTTAGCTGTGTGAACTGTATATCCGGGCATTGTGTCCAGCTGACCTTCGCTGAATTTTCTGTCTGGCACAGTGGGTTAGTGGTACGTGTCAAGCGCCCTAGTGTTAAGGTAGCTCAAGCGTATCTCGACGTGGATAAAAAAATTTCAAATTTTGCATATTAACAGATAATTACCTGCTACACAATAATTTAAAAAGAAAAACCAGGCATCCTGAACTAATTTACGAGATATTCAGGACTAAAGTTTCAAGGTCACCCTATACCATAGCACGGGGACATGGAAATATATACACTTTTCGAACTTCACTTATTATTTTAAATAACTTCTTGCGAATAAAAAGTTTTTAAAAACTGATTTTCTTAAAGAATATTAAATTCTGAATGGAATAGAAACAAGAAAATCGTACCTTCCTGAACTAATTTAGAAGTTATAGCGTCCTGAAGTGCAACCTGACGATTTGACTTGGCAACCCTGTAAACTTAGCTCAAATCTTATTGGCTTAGAGCCTTAGCACATTTGGAGGGAGATTTAAAAATCTAATTTTGCTACTGTCTAAGTAAGTGTTCAACAGGTATAAGAAATATAAAGATGATACTTGTTTTATACAGGCAGCCAATGAAGTTGCAATTTATTATCAATTAGTAAATTACATATAATAATAAATATTAAATAATGTGATCATTTTTTTTGTAATTGTTGAGTGAGCACTTTATTATCTCCAATCTCCAATTATATAAAAATACAAAATATCATGGAAAAATAACACCAAGTCGAATATTATTGTAGTTCAGAGGTTGGGGTTTGAAGCACTTGTGGGCCTACATTGCTTCGTATTTTATAAATGTTTATTTTTATGAATTAACTGTAACAGTAGTCATATTGTTTAGTATGTCGTTCGACTTTGGGGCTGTCCTTTTCTAGCAATCGAAAGAAACAATCGACCCCTTTGATGTACCGATGTCAGTGTTCTTCAAGAATTTTGCCTAAGCATTTGTGTTTTGTTTTGCAATTTTGAGAAATGTTTAATTACAAGCCCAATAATCTTTTTGTTTCTTGTCACACGAGGATGTCCGTTTACACTTTCCTGAAATAAATGTTGGATCCCGTCTCCTTTCAATGAGTCAAATACTGACTTCATATGGTCATAGTTCAAACTAGCTGCTGCAATCTTCCCAATGATTTGGTCAGAGAACCCTGAACCTTTCAAAACTAACAGTGATGCCTTCTTGGTTTTTTCAATGCTGTATCGCAGGAGTTTTGAAAAAAATCTTCGTGTTTTTCGAAGATCTCCTCTGGCAGAATATGGTTAGCGATGGCTTGTAATGTAAGTACATCATTTACTGCATTGTGCGCTGAACCGGTGTTAACAGCCAGGTCAGTTGCAATTGCTTCTTGTGTGTACGACGTTCGACCTGGACAGACCTCTCTAGTTATCTTTAGGGTAGGTATCGGCACAATTATAGATTAGTTTTAAAAAATGTTCCAGTATGCACAATTCCATAGATTTAAAAACAAAAAAGAATTTAACGTTTTTTCTATTCAGTTAAAAAAACTGATTTACAAAGGAGGACAATTAAATAAATCTATTACATAGATTCAGACACAACAATAGTTAATTAAATATTTGAAATAGTAATATTACAACAACAATGCATTAAAACACAGCAATTTTGGTAAAAAATTCAAAAAGTATATTAAATGTAATTAATTAATGAATCGAATATAAAAAAGTATGAGTATGAAAACCTCAGAACAAAACCAATGTTGTGTCCCACTAGGTCTAAATTTTTTTTTTCTTAATTTCAAAGAAGAAATTTACCAATCCTCCCCATGCATCCTGACGTGACACAGTTTGTACTTTGTATCCATGTCATATGAGCAGATAAGGTGGACCTTTTTGGGTTGAGGTTCTTCTACATCCATAGTACTTGATGAGTGATATTCGCTTTCTTTTCGGTGTTGCAGTATGATGCTTTGCTCCTATATTTGGTATGGGCTCACTAGTAGGTGCGATCAGATTTGATCCTAATGGTGTTGAACGTTATTTGGGGTGTTTCTAGTACTATTTGAGTTGTAGAATCCTGACTTATGTCTTGGGGAATAGGCACAGATTCTTTACATTCATTGGTGTTAGCTAAGACGTATCAGAAGGTAATGATGAACTATTGCATGACGATAAAGCTGTAATGTTTTCACTTGTCAACTTGGTCAGAGATTTCTCCAAGTCTATTATTTTTTTGCACAATGACTGTGCCTTGAATTCTATTACAGGACCAACAACTCTTTAATGTCTCTTTATCAAAGTCTCACTTAGGAATGTGTTCAGCTGAGTAGGTCCCATTCCTGTGTCCAGAAAGCCTGCAAATTAAAATATATCTTATCAACTACAAAATAGGGATTGCGAGTCCTGGTTACTATTATTGCTAATCAGGGTAGGTAAGGTAGCGCCAAAAATAGGTAACGATTTTTACGTTTTCACACTAGCACGCGACCCGGCCCCTCCACCATTTCTACGAATAGTGGTGAATTTGCTATAGGCTACCCGGCACCTCCACCAAAATCGTAAATTTTCTGATACTCAATTTCGAGTAGACCAAATACTCGACTCAACTCGAAGTTTCGTCTACTACAAACCCCTAATATAAAATTAAAAAAACAATTGATAAATACTGTGGTGTAAATCAAGCCAATAGGCCTAGGCTACTTCAAACGGGGGGGGGGGGGGGGGGAGCGGTAGAGCGACGTCTGTAAACTGTCGGGCAGATAAATCTGGCTTGGAGGCAAGATAAGGAAGGGCCAGCCTCTATACTATCTCCATTCCCTAGTGCCTAATTTAAGTTATCTTCACGGCTGATTTTGTGTTGATATTTTTGTAAGGAGTTTACTAGGTACAAGTTATTGGTTCAATGAACGTGTAGGTGTGAAGATTTTTACACTATAGGCCTAGAGAAGCGAGGCCTAGGCTATTTATATTAGGTAGATTGATAATATCTAGGTTATGCCTAGGCTATGGCTATGGCCTAGGCCTACGCCGTAAATTCATCTAATCTAAAGAGAAAGGAAATGCTAAGTTAATACTTACCAAAAGCTAGCTTGTAATTCACATCGATGTGTGTGTGGTGTCCACGATTGCTGAGCGATGTGTGGACTTTCGATGTATTAACTTTGAAGATTGTTTTACATTCGTACATTTGTAATGCAGGCGGCCATCACAATCTGACATTTTGATACAAATCGCCCTTTGAAGGGGCCCCTCGGGACGCTGTGATTACAGTGATGCCAGATCCTTCGTTGGTAGTTGATACTATTGAATACACGTTTAATTAAATAAAAACTGAACACCAATAATATTTATTTAATTTTAAAAGCGATTAGAAATTCAATTTTGTGTTAATTTGAAGCAATAAATCGTGTTTTATTGTTTACTATGAAAAACAAAAAAAAGTGAGTCAAATCACAGCCTGTGAAAAATAACAATAACGAATCTTGTAATTTCTGTATTTTATTTTAAAAGTAAGCTTTTTGTTGCGTAATTCATTTAAAATTAGTAAACAAAGTGTGTTTATTTAATTGTTTGTGATTTAATAATTTTAACTATATTAGAGTACCATCAAAATAAGAAACTCTCTAAAAAACTAGAGAGTATATTCGCTTGAGCTACCTTAAGTCCTTAGTACACCCTACGGTTAAAATACATTAGATATAGGTTTATATTAGGCCTTAGGTACTTTCCTGTTCCTGAAGTGTGTGTAATTCGTTGGTCTTGTGGTAAGAGTCCCTGCTTCCAAGGCAGAAGGTCTCAGATTCGAATTCCGCAAAAATATCTACGTGAAGCGGGATTCGAACCCGAGACCTTCTGCGTAGGAAGCACATTTTGTCACCACATTTTTTATCCATTCATCGATTTTAGGCGCTTATCGATCAATTTACTAAGTATACAAGCATCATTTTTTATTTATTAACCGATTGATCATCGAATGACAGTTTCGATTATTTATTATAAAAGAAGCATTGTAGGAAAACTTTAGATTTAACCGCCTTTGTTTCACGAGAAACCCGAGACCCGAAACTTGGATTTCTTGGACTATAGGGCCTACCTTCTACCTCCATAGTCCACAAGTTATAAGCAAAAATTAGGTGTCAGCAAATTGACTTGACTTGACTTGACTTGACTCGACTCGACTCGACTTGACTCGACTCGACTCGACTCGACTCGACTCGACTCGACTCGACTTGACTTGACTTGACTTGACTTGACTTGACCCAACTTATCGATCGACAGGAGCCTATTTACAAACTACAATATATTATTGTAGATCGACAATGACAACTTATGAGGATGGGATACTCGCGAAACTACAGTTTTTTCGTGATACCTCGAGAACGTTGCAAAATATCTAAAAACAAATTGCAGACAGACATGTGGTTTCGTAAGAACTGTAACCTGCACGAAAAAGATTAAAATGTGATGGTAATGAAGTTTTTTATTAAATATTTAATTAATCAAATGCATATTTGAAATACAAACCGCACCAATTATTATATTTGAACATTTTTTCTTGCGTTATATTGCTTTAATAAAACCACAGGGCTGTCTGCAATCAGTTTTTAGATATTTTGCATCGTTCTCGAGATATCACGAAAAAACTGTAATTTCGCGTGGTTTTAATTTCGCTACTATCCCTCCCTCTTATTTGTTATGCTCAGCGCGGTGGAATTGACATTGACTACATATATCCGGACGTTTAATTCGCATTCAATGAAAGCACTTTGGTTGTATTGTATTGTATTGTATTGTATTATACTGTTTTGTATTGTATTGTATTGTATTGTATTGTATTGTATTGTATTGTATTGTATTGTATTGTATTGTATTGTATTGTATTGTATTGTATTGTATTGTATTGTATTGTATTGTATTGTATTGTATTGTATTGTATTGTATTGTATTGTATTTATTTAGCCTCGTTTAGTTCATATACATTAATATATAAAATATACAAAATACTGAACATTTGAGTTGTCATTAATTTATAAAATGTTTTCAAACACTAAAATTACAATTAAAAAATAACTAAGAGAGTGTTCATGCAGAATCGGCAAAAAAAACTTTATAAAACTGCGTGCTTTGGGAGAGTCGATCTAAATTGCTCTACAGAATAATAACATTTATCTAAAAGCAAGGCTTTGAGTTCTTTCTTAAAACGAGTACAATCTTTCATATTCCCTGATTTGTAACGGTACAGAATTGTAAAGGTTTGTGCCGACACTGCAAGCCCTTTTTGTATCATTGATAGCTTACACTTTGGTGCCCTTAGTTTATCCTTATTCCTAGTATTTAAATTATGAAAATCTGAATTACTAGTAAATAGGTGAAGATTTTTGTGAACAAAAATTACTATTTCCTAAATGTATACACGCAGGGCATGGGTAAAATGCATAGTCGTTTGAACAGAGGTCTGCAGCCAGTCCAGTAGCCAGACTTAGTTATTGATCTTATGGCTTTCTTCAAAACGATTGCCGAGTCTGATATAAAGTCTAAGACGGCATTAAAGTCCCACAACTTTCATACAAAGACGCATTATTGGACAAAAGAAGCAACCCTTGTAGTCAATTTAACGCCTATTAACTCTGGAAATGACTGCTTCTAAACTATTTCACGATGTTGCCAAATCGCCAAACTGCTTTCCGTCAATACTTACAATAGCTTATAACAGGTATATTGACAACTGTGTAAGAGGCGGATGGTGGAGTAGGACCCCTGGAGATTGACATAAAACCCTTTTTTCCGCTTGGCTGATTTGGAGAAATGGGACTTTATTCTGTCCTAGACTTTACATATCGAATTTGACCCGAAGGGATTCCGATCCAATTCACTTTAGGAAGCGAGTTGGTGTTTCGATCCGCTTGGCTTGAACCTGTATACACTTCAAAGCGGTTCCGTACGCCACGCCCACGCCATCTCGTCACCTCCTGTGATCTGCTGTTTGTTTTTCAAGCATTGGCAGTAAGGCTTCCCGTTTTCGCTCACTTCCTTTGAATTCTCAACCTTGCGACGTCAAAGCTAGTAGAAGATAATTATTAATTCTAAGACGAAGAGGTTATGGCTGGCCTGTAGTGCAGCCATGTTGGATCCACTTTGAAACTAGTTTCAACAAAATCAGTTTGGGTTGTTTGATATACGGTGCGTATTTCAAACCGATTCCTTTCAAAGCGTTTTGAACAAACCGCTTTGGAACGTCCTGATATATACGTAGTCATTATTGAGTTCCAGTGAAGTTAATGTCAGCCATGGAGTAATATTTAATAACTTGTCACTTTGTTATTGTATTAGGCTACAAATTTATCGCTGACGATCGACTGTAGTCGCACGAGTTAGTAAAAGACCCACTGAACGAACATTTAGAAAGCAAAAATGTCCAGATTACCGCGATGATGACTCATTCTATGTTGTCGCTATTGATCAAAAAACATTTGTAAGAGTCTACCAACTCAGTCGCAGAATTGATTTGCAGTGGGTGACGTGGTCGTTTTGGATAAGTAAATGGGCCCGTTGGCCACCATTAGAGACTGTCCAGTTGATTAAAGAAAACTGCAGCTTTTTGACAAATTGCTAAACTTTTTAATCCTGTCTATTGATTACAGATAAGCGAACTTAAGAGACTGGCCAATGAGGCTTTCGAAAATGGTGATTACTCCTCTGCAATAGACATTTACACTGAAGCCATAACACTAGATGAAGAGGATGCCGTGTTGTTCTGTCACCGCTCAGCTACGTACTGCACATGTGGGGAGTACGAGAGTGCGTTGGATGACGCGGAGAGAATCATCGCTCTAAAGCCGGGTTGGGGGAAGGGGTATCTACGAAAGGGCATATCCCTAGCGTTCATGGGCCACCTCGACAAGTCCATAGAGACTTATGTAGAAGGGATAGGTCAAGATCCGAGTAATACACTGCTCAAGGATTGGCTGCAGAGGGTTCAGTCGCAGCAGATCCACTCGAAACCGATTCCGAGGGTCAAGAATCCGTTCCAGATTAAAAATGCTGTTGGAATCCTCAAAGTGCATCCTCTCACGAGACAGTTGATGACGGACCCAGACTTTGAAGAGCTCGTCACCGAGTTGACTCTGATTCCCACGACCTTGGGGTACGTAACACACAACGTGATTGAGATGATTTACTCATGTATGGGCAATAGATAGACAACGTTTATATTATAGTGTGCGTCAAGATCGTGGAGCGCTAGCAGTTTCTTTCAAATCTTCATCAATAGCGTCCCGGTCATGTACTAGTTAAAGGAACAATAAGGTAAATGATTGCTTCGGCTGTCGTCAAGAATTGAGTGTTTATCTACTAAAGACGCTGAAAACATACTTTCAACCATTCGGTAGGCCGGGTCAGGTGATGCTTCGTTTGTGTGTTGCGTTGATAGACTGGTCGATGTTTTTATCTCGTTTGGTGACAGCGCGTCCGCTAAGAAGCTCTTTTGAGGAAGTTAGTGGGCGTGTGATCCTTCGTGAATAGAGCTCTAGAAGGTGCTCCACGATCTTGGAGCATACTATACTGTAGTGTTTGACGTGGGATGTTGGTGACGCGGTTAAAATTCGTCGTGTAAACGGACGCAGGCTGCAACGACGCGTCAACACTCGTTGCAAAGTCTGCAATTTCCTATCCCTACAAATGTAGCTTCAAGTGTTATTTTTGTTGAATGTTTTTCTGTTTGTTTGTTCACTCTCTACCAGGGCAAACAACTACTTCGATCCTAATGGTATTTTGCCATCGAAATCTGGAGACTTTGACCTGTCAAGTTTTTGGTTAAAATCGTATGAAATGCACATTAGAAGTATTAATATTGTTATTTTGTAGTTTAAATTCGATTTTTAGTATAATTGTTCGACAGATTTGTTTGTTTCTCTCACAAGCCTATAGGTCCTACATTTTCTCCATATTGTCGAAAATATAAGAGAACCTTTCTTAATCGTGAACAGAGATTATTTATGTATTTGAATGAACTTAGAATGTTTTGGTTATTCAGTATAAATGTAACGTTTCCATACAGTTCATGCGAGGTGGAAGGGCATCCATTTTATCTTCAAGGCTTGAGATCATTTCCTCCTTAAAGTCTTAACCGTGCAGTGACTGTTTTTCCATTTCCATTTCGATCAACATGTCGTTCTTCTTTCTTTTGAATTTTCCGTATTGATGCACTCCTTTCGCGATTTCCTCCTAGTTCCTGCCCTGAAATGTGGATTTTCACTGATGAACTTGACAGATTCTTAATAATATACACTGAACTAATCAGATCAATAATGCACCAATCTTACAGAGGTTATTTAGTTAACCGTCTCTGGAGCTTATGGGTAAAACACCCGACCGGCAATTGAGAGAACAGGGTTCAATAAATGTCTGAGATGGATTTAAATTACTAATACAAGTGGTGTTTTATGGAAATCCACCACTTGTATTAACATTCCCCAGTTTATTCCTGCACGAATGTTATGTCGCAGGAATCACATGGCTGACAATCGGATCATGGTGGCCCTGGGAGTTCTGCTAGATCTCGAGCTGAGAGACTCAGATGACACGCACCGGTATTTCCCACAGCTGGACATGCTTCGAAGGATGTCTCAATGCAACTCGCCTGCAAGTTTTGTCAAAGCTATGGTAGAGGATTTAACCAAACAAGTTGGAAGAGCTGCACAACCATCCACTACGAACGATGATCAAATTAAAGGAAATTTCTTGAAAGCCCCATTAGAGACTCTCGCTGCATTTTATTCAAACGAAAAGAAAGCGAAGCGAAATTTAATGAAACAAAATTCGGGGAACGTTTCAACTTTAGTTGAAAGGAACGTGGAGGGGAATGTTTTCAAACCACATTTAGGGACTGATCATGCACCAAATTCAAAAGGAGAGGCGATGAAGGGCAAATTAAGGAAGAGAAATATAGCAAAAGGCACTATCCCTCCATTAGTACGACAGGAAAGTGGAGAAAAACGAATGGAAAATAATTCCGGTGATAACCTACAACCACGATCGCAAAAAACACAAGCAGCGGAGTCAAAGCAAAGACCGGTGAGAAATCCGTCACCCTCGCACTTAACACAAGGGAAAGAAGATGAGAATCAAAGACCAGTTGAAGGTATTAATCGATTTTAGCTAGCTCTCTGAAATTTTGAAATAATTCTTTACATTAGGACTTAGCTATGATATTTTCAATTATTAATGTCACAAAAAACTTCTTTAATGAAATTGTATTTTTTTGTGCAGTTTCCTTTTTCAATTTTCCAGCTTTTTTCAACAATTAAAAATAATATAAAAAAGTTGGGTTTCTATCATAATGTTTGGCTAAAAGGGTTGATAAGGTATTGCCAAAAGTGCATAATAATGTAAAATTTATCATACTCGCGTTTAATGTTCCGCCACCTCCACCATGTGTTAGCCAGAACGAGTCAACTGTTAATTTTTGCCATATGTTTTAAAAAGAAAAAACGAAAACCATAATTAATATTTGTTATTATATTTTCGAAATTATGGTTTAAGATTTATTTTAAACTAGGAAAACGCTTAAGTCCCGCCGCGTTGATGGATGAGCGTAATTTTTTTAAACGAAAAAAGCGTAAAATTGCGATTTTTTTAATAGATAATTTTTCGATTACGCTCAAATTTCACACGAATATAATATTGATTCATAAAATTAAAGTTCTGTGAAAAAATCATTACAATCGGATAAAGCATGTAGATGTTATAAGTCGAAGAATTTTTTTAAAAATCGAAAAAAAATCGTAAAATTGCGATTTTCATGAGAAATAATTTTTCGATCGATTTCCCCCCCCCCCCCCCGTGCAGTTCTTTGTTCAGAGATTTCATAGACCTCCATAAAATTTCATCGCAATTGGAGTATTGGTTTAGCCGGAATCGTGTTCACAGACACACAAAAATACAAAAAGAAAGGAAAAAAAACATTCCGGATTTTTTTCTCCAGTGTAGTGAAATGGAATCTTCGCTTCGCTCGCTACGCTCGCTACGCTCATCCAATTATCCAACATTTCTGTGTATCGTTTCTAGTCAATAAGAAAATTAAACTATTGTTTTCTTATTGCAATTTAATTTTCAAAACTAATTGGAAGGTGACACTTTTTCATAAGTCCAATTCTTGAGAAGTTATAGCACAAAGTATTAAAGTACCTATTAAAGTATTTGAGACCAAGGACCGAAATTTTTCAACACGTTTTCTCGATATTTTGTCATCTTCTAGTAAACGGAAACTGGATTCTGTACTGGACTTTTAGTACTTGCCGCATGCGCCTGTATTTGATTCTTATACAAGACAGTTTTCCCATAGTGTTATGTAGGATCGTCACTGATTATTATACGTCCAAAGAGTGGTTGTCATCGAGCATAGTTTCTCCAGGTTAACAAACTTTGGACCCTCGAGTTGATTTTTGACCAGTCCTCAAACTGATTTGCTTTATGTGGGTCCCGTTTCAGAATCCTCCCGCCTTGAGAAGAAAATGTGTGAGTTCCGAGCGACCGGGATCAAAGCGTTGGTCTCGGAGTTCGAAAAGAAGATAAGGGAAGAAGCGGAGCGTTCTGGGTACATTGACCGAATGAAGGTCTCAGAGATTGAGAAGACGATCAAGGAAAAAGCTATGCAAGCCGGGTATATTGACCGACCGAACGTCTCAGAGTTCGAAAAGAAGATCACGAAAGAAGTAAAAAACACCGAGAAGAATTACCAAGAGAAGGCCGCAGAGTACAAAAAGAAGTTCAAGGCTGAAGCAAAGCGTGCAGAGTACGAAGATAAGGAAGAAGCTACTAGTGCCAGGCACATTGACCGAGCAAAGGTCGAAGAGTACGAGAAGATGAAGGAAGAAGCTACTAGTGCCAGGCACATTGACCGAGCAAAGGTCGCAGAGTACGAGAAAAGGGTCAAGGAAGAGGGGACTAACACCATTTACATTGACAGAACGAAGGCACCAGAGTATGAGAACATTAAAGAAGAAGTGAAGAAGTACACTGATAGCTGTTCAAAGGTCGCAGAGTACGAGATGATGAAGGAAGAAGCAATGCGCGCAGAGTACATTGCCCGAGCAAAGGTAGCAGAGTACGAGATGAAGATCATGGAAGAAACGAAGCGCACCAAGTACATTGACAAGACAAAAGAGGACGATGCATAGTAATATTGAAATGAGTGTTTGATTCCAAAAGTTGACTTGACCTGTTATTGTAGAAAATCATCAAGATGATCTTATATAGTACTTTAATAATATGAAAATATACGCCACCTCACTTTACACTTCTCTTTACGTTAGTAAATAAGTATATCAAAATTAACTATTGAGTATTAATCATTAATTTAACTGAATAAAGTAACAGGTAGCACAAAATTCGTCTTCTAGCCCAAGCTTCTTCCAACTCAAATGCGCGCACTCTGGTATTGATGATTCTGCTGAACGGTTAGTAATATAATTGTCAAATTTTGCATTATTGTTATGAAAGTAATTTTATATTGGTATCAGCAATTAGTTGCCAAAAATAAGCCTTAAAGATCCATTGCGAGACATAAGTCCAAAACGTGAAAAAATGGGAAATCCAAAACATGGATTTCAATTCCTACCAAACTGTTTATTTTAAGATAAAAATAAATTAACCTGCGCATTTACAATGATTTAAACGTCGATATCCATTTTGCAAATTTGAGTTAAATTAATCTGTACACTTTCAATAAATTGACCAAAATTGAATTAGTATTGGTGATTTCACTAATTCAAAATCAATTAAATTAATTAAGAAATACGCGTACTGGAGATCATAGATTGATTCTTTATTAACTTTTGTTTGAAATTCGATAACGGTATTACAAATCATTCACCCGAAAAAAAAATAAGAGAAATATGAGCGTCTAAACTCGTCTCTGCGCCAGCCTAAGCGACTCCTCTTTAATTGGAACAAGCAAGGGTGCGAAGGTGAGAAAAATAGGGAGCTATGATAATAATAATAATGTTCCACGCTTGTTCTAGATAAAAATAATACTAAAAAGTAACATTAAATCCCTAGTGGTCTTGGCAAATTCCCCCAAAAAACGTCTGTAATAGTTTGCAAACCCAAGGAGACTTTTGACTTTTGACTTATGTTTTTTTGTTTTTAGTTTAGAAAATATATATCGTGCCGATTTAATTTTCAATGCATTTGGTAACGCCTTCTGCTGATGGAATGTAGCCCAGATAGTTTACCTGCTCGCAAAGAAAATTGTATTTTAAAAGAATGTAGTGAAACATTGCAAAGTAACCCGCAATCGGCTGAAGAATTACTATTTGGTAATTTGGAATTTAATGGGTCTGTTTTTGTTTTTTTTACCCCAAATGGCAAAAGTAAGAACTGCCAGTCCAGTGGCATCTCCTACGGTACTTATGAGAAACCAGATTTTTCTTGCAATTTTGGATGACGACTTACCTGATAGAAGCCTATTCTAAATCGAAGGTAGTCTATGTACATATATGTAAATGCGGTAGGGGCAAAAAGTAATGCCTTGTAATCTGATGTAGTTCTCGGCAATCCACAACCATTATGAAATTATGTAGAAAACATTAATTTATGTAGTTTCGGTGCTTACGTAACTGTGTGGACCTTAACGATGTAGATGTCAGTATAGATGTCAGGATACCTCACATGTGCAATACAATAAGTAAAAATTTAGTTCTAAACACAAATTGTATTACCAGTTATTACAAACCACTCAAATTGAAAGTTCATGATAAGCAATAAATGCAGAATCCAGAAAGTTCAAAATTTCAATAGCCATAATCAAAACAAAAAAAAACGTATTTAGAGTCTACCCACTCAGTCAAAGAACTGATTTTCAGTTGGGGATATTAAATTTATAGCCGACCAAGCTAACCCTGCAGGCGCTAACACCATCGAAGGGCAAACATTGAACAATTGCTTTCTTATTTACCAAAGCCTCATATATTACACATTTTGTGCGTATCGACAATTTACTGCTCTTATAAGCCCCATACAATTTTGTAGGTGTGGTGAAGGTTAAGACTAGGAACATTATGCAAATAGTTAATATTATCTTATGTTAGCGTTGTATCCATACTACTATTATTATCAAATTTAAGTGATACATTACTTATTTTATCATGTGTATAATATTGCAACATTTTTTTAGGAAGGAAATCATTGTAAACCACTTTCAAGGAATACATACACATTTAAATAAGAAACACACTGAACATTCTATAATTTATTACAACTTTAACAAAGCTTAATCCTATACATTTGGTAAATACAGATGCTTTACAATATTAATGCTTATTTGCTCAGATTCTACATACGTAATTTGCTGTTGCTTTGGAAAACAAGGAATTAAACAAGTCATGAAAAAACAAATACAGTATGAGGCCCAATAGCTGAGCTCGAAAAAAACAGGTTTTTACGCAGAAAGCAGAGGTTTAGCCTGGATCTCTTGGAAGCTTAGTAATTTGTCCTATTGGGTTGTGGTTTGCACCAAATATTAATTAAGTAAGAGAGTGTAAAGAAATAGTGTAAAAAAGTGTAAAGTGTAAAGAGTGTAAAACTTGGGCTACCATAGAACAATTTTACAAAATTTCTCGCAAGCTTGAGCAAGGAAAATATATTTGAAAATGTTAAAATGTGCTCTGATAGCAACATGCCCTTGTTAACGTCGTCAAAAATCAAATTTTTTGGGGTTAAAATTTAAGGTCCAAAAATGGTTTAGATTCTAGACTGTACGTGGAATTTGCATGATTTACCTATCAAGAGAATTTTTTTAATGGAGATTTAACATTGTAATAAAAGTTGGCCCAAGCTCATCCAACCGGCTAAACTCTAAAGCAATTAAGATAACTAGGTAGTAGTATCAGACCAATGTACTGGCAAGCCACCAGTGCTAGTAGGCCCACTACCACTTTCTTTCTAGGATTGTTGTGAAAGCACAAGAGAGGTTTAGATGTGCATATTAAATGGCTACTATCTTCAAGTAAGTCAACAGAAATTCCTAAGATGTTTCTTTTGTATTCTTTATCTGCTTTGGTCATTGGTCTGACCTCTTGACTATTTTGTGCTTCCACCTGCTATGTTGAATGTGAAAAGTAAAGAATAAGCAATTGATATATTTATTTTACAGAATTTGATAGAACTGAGCAATTAGGCAAGAAGAGAAATAGCAAGCATAATTCAGAAAGACTCATACTTCACATGGAATTTCTACAATGTTTTCACAACCTGATGCATGTTGCCATCCAACGACAACAATTAATAAACTTAGAAAACTAAAAAATATATGTTATATAATATATCATAATAATTACAATTAATACACCCTACTTATTATTATAAATTATTAAAAGGAAATTTACATCAGTATCTTTGCATTTTCAACTGAAATATTAAATTATTGCACTTGATAATTCGAACATTAAGTTGAAGATCAAACGACTGGTGTATTGTCTCTAAACCGTGTTTATTGAAATAGGTTTGGTCATGAAACATGCTTTTCGTTTCATGAAGACCATAAGTAATTCTCTGTCAAGCTGTGGTGTCAGTTTTTTTTCATAAATGACCAAAGGAAAACATAAGGAGACACCAATGTGGCCGGACAAATAATCGCAGAAAGTTTTGAAGGTTTATGCCCACTAACATAGTGGCACGTAAAAAAAGCTTGTTTATGATTGATAGTAAGTACGTATCGGACCGAATATAGCGCGATATTTTTTCCGAAAATACTATCTCTAAAACAGCACTCACGTTATTTCCGCGCTCTTGCATTTGAAATAGCGCCTGAATATAGGCCACCCGCAATACAACTCCCGCGCATCGGCTGCTGCGCATAGCAACGCCCACCCACTCCACGCCAGCCGATCCCGTGAGGCGGGCGGGTGACGTCATCACGGGCTCCGCGGCAAAGGGCCGCGGGAATATCGCCGCGTATCACGGTTCGCGGGTTCCGCGGAAAATGACCACCAAAATAACTGTGCGTACAATTAATAAGTTTTTTTATTGGAAATCGATCCTAAATCGATTCTAGGACACAATGATCGATTTGTAATCCCTTAATGAGACTGGTGAACTGTGGTTGGCCTATGTGAGCTTGTGCTTGGCCCTCCCAACCCTGTTAAAAAACATAGGACTAGGCCTTAACATTGTTCAAAATGTTTTGTTGTCAGAATGAAACTTAAGTATATTCATTCATTGCATTGTAAATAAAAAATATTTCTTGTACGTTTTAATTTTCTTTGATTTTTCTTTTTTCTTGAAATGACTGAAAAATTGGGGGTCGTGCTTTATTCGAGTTCGTGCTATATTCGGTCCAATACGTATTTAATATTGAGTAGGAACAAAAATTTGACAAATATATATTATGGTGTTTAACTTTGGCTGTATAGAATGCGGATATGACGCTGTTATTGGTATTTTATAGACCAAAATTAAAAAAGTGCCTCCACTGGGGATTGAACCTGGGACATTTTTAATATGTGGGTAAGAGAATTGTCGCAGACAGCCAGGGCTAAGGTCGAAGGGTTCAATCCCCGGAGGAGGCACTTTTTTAATTTCTGTCTATAATGCCATCATAACAGCATCATAGTCGCCTACTATAAAACCAAGGTTAAACATTATACACATATTTTGTGTTTGGGAATTTTCAGTACTAAAAAGTGAACGTTTACGATACTTCGTTGACTTTGTCCTAGCTATTGGTTCGAGGATTGGGGAAGTCTCTACCATGTTACATTGATAGTTGAAGATCACATGTCAAAAACAACCTGACGGCGGGTCTGACGAAAACATGCTACGTCCATTGATATTCCTTCCGTTATCGTGTACTGTCCACGTTCGTATGCACACTTACACGTGTCACCTCGGCACACAAATTTGTGGAAGCGGTAGAGTATTATTAGCAAGACTGTCATGTGGATAACAATCGTCCAACAAGTGTCTACTGGCCGCGTTCGTAGGCAGACTTCCACATGTCAGCTAGGCACACGGAGCTGTGGAAGCGGTAGAACATCGTCAGAGGGACGGTCATGTGACTGACTATCGTCCAGAGCACCTTACCATAGACGTCGTACCTAGAACACAATGATAGATGGTGGTGTTAGTTGATTATAACCTTTAGAAACCCAAAGTTATAACTAGGCCTTCTCAGGGTATGTGTTGAAGTCTTCGATTTGTTCATCTAATCAGTGTTGTGATTGAGCATTTCTTGTGAATATCGTACTTGAACGATTTTTTTCGACTTGTTAATGCGATATTTTTGTGATTTTTGGCCCGCGACCGGGCAAACGGTAGCCAGTTGCCCGGTCGCGGGCCAAAAATCTTGATCTTGATCAAACTTTACGGGAATGATCAAAATCACTGATCTTAGATACGTTGAAGTGTTGGGGACAATCAAAGAAATATTTGTCATAAAATTCGTACTTTAAGGGCAACGATAAGTCACCTTAAATAGAATTGTTTAAGTGTTTTTTTAAAAAAACGTCAAATTGGTTCGAAATATAGTTCTTTGAACGGTTTTTTGTTCTCCTGAACATTTTAATTTTGGACTAAACTGCTTGTTCCATTTGCCTCTTCAATTGTTATAACTATGTAATCCTAGTTCCCACCTCGTCCCAGGAAACAACATCCACCTTACCTGTCATCCTCTATCGAGTGACTTTTGATCTCAAAGGTCTCTGTGACCCACATGGCAACGTTGCACACGATCAGGAAAGTCACGAGTTCTCTTCCAGGTTTCTCCAGACGAAGTGCTCTGGAGTTGCTGCAGCGTCGGAGACCGTCTATGATGAACGGTGTCTGAAGTAATACCTGAATCACCTGGAGAGAAGGCAGACATCATTCCATTACTGTCTCTATTTAGAACGTCTGGGTTAACGTTATCCCCTTAAAGGGGTATTCACCCGCTAAAGTAAAAAAAAAAATCATTCATGCTAACTAGTTATGAATTTAGATATCAACAGAAAAATTATTGGGTCTAGCTTGACCCCAAAAAATGTCGAACTTGGTATTTTTTTTAGCAAAGTCCCATCGGCACAAATCTCCCATAAGAAATAACATGGAGTCGATCTTTACGCCCCGTGACCTTGGAGGATTTTGATCCGAAAAAATACTGGCCATTATTGACGTACTCTTGTAGCCTTTTCTGTAAATTCTCTATATTATTTTGTTTTAGAATTTGTGGGGTGTGATTTTGGAATGCATATTTTTGCGTGTTTGACTGTATAAAATGTGCACAGTTTCAAGGCACGATGTAATAAAGGGCCATTTTAGATTGGAATGATGCTCTAGTATCCATGTGGAACAAAAAAATTAAAACCGATTTCAGAAATTTCCAAAACGCCAATTTTAGCAAATTTCATGATAAAAAAAATTGAAAAATTCGTGTAAAATCACAGTTACAAAATATAACTTTTTAAACGGTCATTTAAGTGTAGTTTTATGCTATAGATTATGTGGTTAAAAATAATTTTGTGGGATAATAACCCCTTTAAGACAACATCTATACCCTGAAGGAGAGGCGATCTATGGCAACCAACCTGGACGCTACTAGGCCAGTGAAGACTATTCAATGGGTCGTGCGTTATGTGCCCGGCCACCCCCCATCAATACCTGCAGTAGTATCCTGGTGATGGAGAGGTAGTTGCTGTTCTCGACGGCCGGCACGATGCTGAAGATGGCGTAGAGGAAGAACGCGGGGATGCAGATGAACAGCAGCAGGTCGTCCAGCAAGCTGATTGGGTGGAGGTTGACGTCAAGCTGCGTCACGCGACGGTAGGCGAAGATCACGGTCAAGGTCATGAGGACGAGGAGGGCGAGCTCTGACGTCACGTTCACAGTCAAGCCTAGTTGGATGTACTGACTGGAACAAGCATGTGGCCATCATCATTTGAAGCACCACTGTATCTTAATTTTATTTCATTTAAATCTATGACATGTAAATGGTACACATATAGAATAACAAACAATACATATAACGTCTCGATGATGCATTAATTTCTCACGAAATTGATAACATAATATAATATATCACCAAATTCTCATATCAGAAATTCGTTTTCCTATAGTAACTGCCCACTTTAAAATTGGACTAGTCTCTTAAATGTTGCAGTATAACATAATGAAATATCATGCTAAATTCTTTAGCTGACATATTGCAAAGTTAGTCTTTTTTTCTTCTAGGCAGCTATTAACAAAGGCTTGGGAACGCATTGTAGCTAATATTGTCCGACTGTCCAACCATTTACAGAAGACCGTGATCTGATGATATCATCCATTTATTTATTTATTCCAACATGAGCATCATTCACATTGCTGGTGGTAAGAATGAGAGCTTAGCGCCATTACCACCGGGACAATGTTCACAATAATATCAATATACAAAACACATCATAATAATATTCTCAGTAATCTCAATAATAAAAGAAACACATCAATCAAAAAAACGTTACATAGATAACATAAATAAAATTTATGAAATGCAAAAAATAGTGCAAGTGTATGTGTACGAGTATGTTTGAGTGGTATTCGTGTTAAGTGGTATGGTATTGATGGTACATTAGCCAGCAATTCAGCCGAGTTCGTTTTAACCGGTTCCCACTCAAACACCGAAGTCCAGCAGAATCGGGCGTGGCCAGGGGTATAGTGTGTGAACCCTCTGCCCTAAAACACACGTATACCGCTTGTTAGAGCAGATAGAGGGTTCGAGAGCTAGTGTAACGGCTTCGTTCTTCGTTCGTCTGCTCGGCAGTCCGGGTCAGCAGGAACCTATATGACTGTGAAGGTAGGTTGCAACGTCCTTTCGGATGGGTCGTTAAGCCGTTGTTCCCCTTGATACTTTACGAAAGGAGTACGCTACGTGCCGGTACCGGGTTTCCCCTCCAACCTTATGTTCATACTTCATTCTCATCTATCGCCACACACCACTCATCGTCTCGAATAGCCAAAGTGCATAAATATGAGACGTTAAGCAATATTCAGTCAATCAATGATTGTACATTAAAGTTATTCTAAGGTCTCTCCGAAATGTATAAAAATCTTTTTCTGTGCGAACCTAATAAGACTGCGTTCCGATCACCAACATATCGACAGAAAAACCATGCTGTTACTGCGTTGTTCTTGCAAAGCGAGGTATAAGAGTATCTGCTCTACCGTATCTGCAGGAGCGATTGCTGAATCCTGGTCAATGGATCCAGGTCGACTTGACCGTTAATCAATACATTTTTGTGTAAATAAAACTGAAACTGCGGATGCTATATGGAGCCAGACATAATACGTCTGAAGATCCATGACGAAAAACTTAACGACGGACATGCGGTGACTTTCGTGTTTCTTTGCAACGACAAGCTTTGCAATGACTTTCTTTGAATTGTGTACAGTGATTGCTTTTGTTGACTTTTGTTGTTTTTTCTCCCCAGTTTTGTTCTGTATTTATCAATAGTAATGTAGTTCTCGATGTTAATATTTAAAAGTTGTATTGGCCCTGAAGATGATGGGTGAAATCTCATCGAAACGTCGACCCAACGAAAATATACGTGGCGTTGAAACCGAAAAACTGAGTAGATTACCGATAATAGGCCAATAAAGAGGTTAATGGTAATTATTTCCTAAGCTTATGCACAAGGCAATTATTTCAAACAATGAAAGTTCTCTGATCGCGACATGCACAGTGAACATATCGTTTTGCATCGATTGAAACGAAGCAAATTTCAATTTATTTTTATGAAAATTGAAGGTAAAAAAGGGTCCAGATTGAATGTAAAATTTACAGGACTTGGCGATTAAGCGAATTTTTACTTGTTCAGATAAAAAAAAGTAAAAACGAAGTTTATCCGGCCTCATGTAACCCTATTAACATCTTAAACGAACTTGGTCGCCTCACCTATCTGCCATGGCTACGCAGAAGATGATGATGCTGACGACCGAGCCGACGAAGACGATCAGTCCTGCGAACAGCCCCTTGTTGGCCGAGTGACAGTCGGCGTGGATCACCATGTTGCTGGCCTCGGACTCCGCCATGGTACAGCCACAGTGGTAGCCGAGCGCGCTGTCTCGCACGCAGCAGTTGCCGATGTTCTGCCAGTGATGAAACAGTGCCCACTGTACCCAAAATTACACTTGATACACTTTAAGCATAATCCCCCCTCACAACGCTGTTGTTTCCGTGCCGATTTTTCTGCCAGATGATGAACGGTGCCCCCTGTAACACATTACACTTGATTAACTTTAACATAAACCCCCACAACACTGTTGTTTTCCGTGCCGAGTTTCCAGATGATAACAGGAGCCCCTGTAACAAAAATTACACTGATTACACTTTAAGCATAATCCCACTCACAAAAGCGGTTTTTTCCGTGCCGATGTTCGCCAGGTATGAACAGGATGCCCCTTAACAACATTACACTTGATTACACTTTAAAACTAAACCCACTCACAACAGCTGTGTTTCCGTGCCGATGTTCTGCCAGATGATGGAAAAAGGTGCCCCCGTAACAACATTAAATTGATTCATTAAAGGGTAATCCCCTCAAACAGCTTTGTTTCCGTGCCCAGTTCTGCCAGATGATGAAAAGGATGCCCATGTAACAAATTACACTTTTATTCACTTTAAGCATAATCCCCCAAACAGCTTTTTTTTTCCCTGCCGATGTTCTGCCAGATAGAACGGAGCCCCCTGTAACAACATTACACTTGATTACCTTTAACTAATCCCCCTCACAACAGCGTTGTTTCCGGGGCCCATGTTTTGCCAATGATAACAGGATGCCCCTGTAAAACTTACACTTGATTTCACTTTAAGCATAATCCCACTCACAACAGCTGTTGTTTCCGTGCCGATGTTTGCCAGATGATGAACAGGATGCCCACTGTAACAAACATTACACTTGATTACACTTTGAGCATCCTACTCACAACAGCTGTTGTTTTCGTGGCTTTGAGGCGTCGTGCCATCTGTCTCGCCGAGATAACGCATACATTGAAAGGAAGGAAAACAATTAATTAGCTTGGTAGCAAATTCGAATATGAAACTGATGTCCCTATTTTGTTGTAATCTATAATATAAATGGGGACATATGCAACAAAAGTGAAATATAACATAATAAATAAAATAATCTTCAATAATACATAATGGTTTTCAATTTTCATATGAAACGACCATTAGCAATATGTTGTCTCGTGTACCATTTAATACTGTATATTGTTTCCAAAAATAAAATACATAGGTAGAGTTGGGTAGATCATTAAAGTATGTTTTATTTGTTATTCATATGCTATGAGGATGTGAAACAGTGAGGAGGAGACTGTGATGTGGTGTAAAATGGAAAAGGAAGAGTGGCGGAGAAAAGAAAAAGATGTGTATCTTCAATGCTGACACAACGCAGAGTTGGACGTGCAATATATCATGATGATGGTTTGCAAAATAGCAAGATCATGATTTCTAATTCCACCGGTTGGTGAGTGGTTCTAGAGTTAAGACTTACCCACGAGGATACTGTATTCAATGGTGAACGGATACAAGTACGGAGAAAAGTTCTCCGAGATGAGGGAGAGACCATTAGGTTCCAGGCACCGATTTGTCAGTTTCGAGCTGTCGTTCAGAAACATCAACAGTTCCTCGGCGCCTCCTGAAAAATTAATTTTGTGTTAACTAGGAAAACGCTTAAGTCCCGCCGCGTTGATAATTGAGCTTTTAAAAATTTTAAGTTTGTGTGGGATATCTTTACTTTTGCAAGTGCTTTGTTTTGCTGCCTACACATTGTAGGTGATTGTTGTCAAGTTTCTATTGTTACCTGTCAATTGATATTATTTACCGTAAAAACTTATATTAAAAGCTTTTTTTCTATGGATTCTGGCTAACTTTTTGAACTTTTTCTTTCAAAAGGTACTACATCACCATAACCTTAATGTCCATGTATAAAATGAACGTTGTAGCCCCACCCGTTTGGTCAGAATTGGCCCAAATCGGCTACAACAATAGCATAGATTCTGCTA